>JBAIZL010000005.1:58046430-58071430 GCA_036971475.1 Prosapia bicincta | reverse complement strand
GGAATTCTTAGGATTCACGAATGTACTGACTTCTACAGTCACATACATTTCAAATATCATTAAAACACTTTAATAGATGCAGATGTGCCCCACACACATACATCTACACACACACACACACACACACACACACACACACACACACACACACACACACACACACACACACACACACAAAGAGCGAGAGAGAAACAGAGAGAGAGAACACACACGGAGAAAGAGCTTGACAGAAAGAGAGAGAAAGTCAGAGAAAAATCAGAGAGAGAAAGAGAGAGACAGTGACGCACGCACCCACACACGCTCACACACACACACACACACATACGCGCACACGCTAACACACACACATAAACACAAACATAAAAACACACATAAACACTCACATACACACACACAGACACACAAACACACATAAAATCTTACACACAACACACGTAATACTAATAGGATATTAAAAAAAGTATTATTTGGAGTACTCCTTAGTTAACAAATTAAATAATAGTTCTAATAGATTATTTAAATTTGACTCTTAAAATTGGCAATCATGAAGCATTAAAGATCAAAACAGTTTTCGGTCAAATACAATAGACCCCTTGATTGTTACATTATAAATAATTAGTTAGTGGTTAGACAAGGTAAGGAAAAACTAATGTTTTACAGAAAAAACGTTTATTTATTTTAAAGTTGGCATACTGTTACTATACAGTGTGCAAATATTTCCCATATGTGCAAGTAATGATATATAGTAATATGAGCATGCCACTCATAATATTGCTATTTCTTTCTAACTAGCTTTTCACGGAAACGACCGTTTGATAATGTATGCATACGTAATGACTTGACATCGTTACATGCACAACTATCAGTAATAGGTCGGGACACAGGTGTGCCAACCTAAGTAACAGGAAACCTCTAACGTTTTAGGTGTACGCAGAATATTTTATGAATTTGGAAAAGACAATTAAGGACCTCCTTAATGACCCGTATTGTACTTGCAGTTCAAAGTACTGAGCTTCTAACAAGAACTTTGACGCAACAATTAGCCTTTCTTGGAGGAACTGTTAGGCTAGAATGTAACGAAAAAACCGCGCGGGGCTTAATTACAATTCAACACGAGTCCTTTGTGCGCGAGTGCGAGTGACTGCGGCAAAATAATGGATTTTCTGAAAGCTTCCGTCGACTTTCTTCGCCATTCGCCGTAAATAGAAAGTTTACTCATAAGATTATAAGAGATTTATGGAGTTCTTTTATAAAACATGTTTTTATCAAATAAAATAATTGACTTGAATTAGATTGTTCAAGGTTTACCACGTTGTTCTACATATTCATACAGCTGAGTCTATTGAGAAGTAGGGTCTAATAAGAGAAAAAAAATTAATGTCAATTCCTACTGAGGTTAACAAAGAAATAATTTATTTTAGTTATGCCTACTTTCATTAAATAATGAAATTAGTTATATAAATAAGGTAACATAAGCTGTATGTTAAAAGAGATATTCTCTCACTTAACCCATAACATGAAATCATATGTTATCATTTATTTTAACCCAAAAGGAACGAAATAATTATATTGCATACATTGCCCCTTTTGTGAAAAGTTTTCCTTCCATATAAAACTAAATTAATTAATTAAATTTAATGAATGAATAAGTATTTAGAAACAAATTAAACTTGAGTGTGTGAATATAAAGTATTTTATTAAAGATTGAAATTTTGAACATGATATATCTAGGGGGAGTGTGAACTAATAGAAAGAATTGAAAAAAAGAACTACGGTCAAATAAAAACAGATATTATAAACAAAAAGAGTTTGGTTTAGGGTTTAGTACAAAACGAACGATGATCACAGAAGAGTTTGGGCTTCTAACAGTTGATAAATCTTAGAACTCCCTGGAACATCTTGAAGGTTAACATTTTATGTGTTTTTACAGTAACAGATAGAAATATTTTAGACAGCCATCTAAAACTCACAAACATTTTCGTTCTATTTCTATGGTTTTGTAGGCCTGCTTTTGCACGAAAAATCTCTCACAGATCCTCATCGTCAAATAGTTATGTAAGTGAATGGTATAGAAAGGACTATGTTAGAGAACAGAGCTGAAAATGTCAACTCACAGTGAGAAACGTCACTGCAACCAAGGCATTTATAATTTTCGGAGATGTGTCAAGCCATTAAAACGTTTCATTCTTTTAAAACCTATTAGTCAACGTTTGCCACTTGCTTTTTTTTTAATTTATAAATTTACCTATCGGGAATATACGGAGCAAAAGAGGGGTATTTAGGGGAAAGTCTCTAATTAATTCAGCGAAGAGAACAAAATCACAGACTCAGGATCGATATAGGTCACGATAAGTGGCTAGATGTCACTATAAGTGACTAGGTGTAACGATCAGTACATATGTGTCACGATCAGTTGATAGATGTCACGATAAGTAGCTAGATGTCCCAATAGGTGACTAAGTGTCTCGATCAGTTAATAGGTGTCACGATCTGTATCTAGGGGTATCATGATCGGTAGCTAGATGTCATGATAAGTGCCCAGGTATCACGATCAGTTGATAGGTGACGTGACCGGTTGCTAGAGGTGTCACGATCAGTGGCTAGATGTCCCAATAAGTGACTAGGTGGCATGATCAGTTGATAGATGTCACGATAAGAGGTTAGATGTCACGATAAGTGCCCAGGTATCATGATCAGTTGATAGGTGACGCGACCTGTAGCTAGAGGTGTCGCGATCAGTGACTAGGAGTCACTATCAATTGATAGATGTCACGATAAGGGGCTAGATGTCACGATAAGTAACTAGGTGTCGCGATCAGTTGATATGTGACACGATAAGTTGATAGATGTCAAGATAAGTGGCTAGATTTTACGTTAAGCTACTAAGTTTAACGATCAGTTCATAGGTGTTACGATAAGTGACTAGGTGACTAGGTGTCACTTATCGTGACGATCAGTTGATATGTGTCACGATCAGTTGATAGATTTCATAATAAGTGGCTAGATGTCCCAATAAGTGACTACGTGTCACGATCAATTGTTAGGTGTCACGATAAGTGACTGGATGTCACGATAAGTGACCAGGTGTCACGATCAGAGTATAGGTGTCACGATCAGTTGATAGGGGTATCAGGATCAGTGGCTAGATGCCACGATAAGTGACTGGGTATCACGATAAGTAGATGGGTATAACGATCAGTAGCAAGGTGTCACGATCTGGGTACCACGATAAGTAGATATATGTAACGATCAGTAGCAAGGTCACTGGCTAGGTATCATGATCAGTGTCTAGATATAACGATAAGTGACTAGTGGTCACGATCAGTAGATAGGTATCACGATCGGAGGCTAGGGGTGTCACGATTGTGACTAAATGTCAGAAAAGGTGTCTAGGTGCTACGATCAGTAGATAGGTATCACTTTCAGTGTGTAGGTTTCACGATAAGTGACTAGGTATCATGATCAGGCGCTAGGTGTCACGATAAGTGATTAGGAGTCACTTTCAATAGATAGGTATCACGATCAGTGGCTAGAAGTCACTATAAGTAGATAGGTATCACTATCAGTGGGTTTGTTTCACCATAAGTGACTAGGTGTCACGTTAAGTAGATAGGTATCACTAACAGTGGGTAGGTTTCACGATAAGTGACTGGGTATCACGATCAGGCGCTAGGTGTCACGATAAGTGACTAGGAGTCACGTTAAGTAGATAGGTATCACTAACAGTGGGTAGGTTTCACGATAAGTGACTGGGTATCACGATCAGGCGCTAGGTGTCACGATAAGTGACTAGGAGTCACTTTCAATAGATAGGTATCACGATAAGTGACTGGTGTCACGATAAATAGATAGGTATCACGATCAGTGGGTTCGTTTCACCATAAGTGACTAGGTGTCACGTTAAGTAGATAGGTATCACGATCAGTGGGTAGGTTTCACCATAAGTGACTAGGTGTCACGTTAAGTAGATAGGTATCACGATCAGTGGGTAGGTTTCACGATAAGTGACTGGTGTCACGATAAATAGATAGGTATCACGATCAGTGGGTTCGTTTCACCATAAGTGACTAGGTGTCACGTTAAGTAGATAGGTATCACGATCAGTGGGTAGGTGTCACTATAAGTGAATGGTGTCACGATCAGTAGATAGGGATGTCACTATCAGTGGCTAGGGGTGTCACGATTAGTACATAGGTATCACGATCAGTGACTAGGGGTGTCACGATCCGTGGCTAGATGTCACAATTATATAAATTGTAATTATTTAATAAAAAGTATCTAAAATGAAATTTCTATTTTTTGTTTCCCTAAGGATTAAAGTACATTTTTTCTCAATATTACATTTTTATATTGCTTATCCAATTCTTACAGTTGTAAATAGTAAAACATGATAATTTTTTTATTATTCATCTTCTTTGCACATTAAATTGGATTTTAAAGTCTCTAATTTACTATATTTAATACACTTCCCTATATTTCTCATTGAAAGATATTTCCAATTATAAATTTTGTCTCAATAAAAACAAACACTTTCATTATTAAAAGCCGACCTGCATTTATTTAAAGTTTGCTTGAGTTAAAACGGTACGAGACGCCACTTCAGAAGGTCTATTATCATTGCAGAACGAAACAGTCGGCCTGAAAAGCGTGGAAACCAAGCCATCTGTATTGTGCTACGTATAAATAATTCAAGCAAACAATACAGCGTAATGGCAGTTACTTTGAATGTTTCAATTGTTACGTGGATACTCCAGCTGTAAGCAAAGCCCAGCTGATTGACGCGTACGACAACAATGCTACGGCGAGTGTTCGGTAAACAACGTTACCGACTGACAAAGTAGGTAATTAGTGCGAGGGAGAATGTCGGTAACTGTAATATTTGTTTCATTGCCGTTGTGTTTGGTATCCGTGAAATGGCGGACAGTGACAAAGGAGAAATACCGATTGCATGTTTAATAACTTTGTACACAATGAAGCTTTACTCACAGAAGAGTTTTAAATACCAAGACTTAAACCTACCTGGTAGAAAAGATTGTTAGTATAAATGTTGAAGATTATTTCAAAAATACCTTTCTAATAGCAATCTATGATTGTGTGCTACAAATGGCCGTTTTTTGAAACTTTATGATGAGATGGATGCTATTCGATTAAATTAGGCATATTAGAATGTACATTTTTAATAAAACACAAATAAGTGAAGAGCAATAATATATTACTCCTTAGAACTTTATTACTGTCGAAATATTTACAACACAATCTCACCGAAATTTACATTTTATTGGAAACAGTTGAAAAAGTTGAATAACATAGCCTAACTAAACTATGAATATTCCTGAACAACAAAAAACTTTCTTTAAGAAACAATTATATATTTGAATATTTATGCCTTTGATTCAATTTAGGATCAATTAACAAACTCCTAAGCTCGGTTCTGTCTCTATATAAGAGCTTCTTCGCTTGTAAATATGTAAATTCTCTCATTAAAAAATAGTAAAAAGATTGGAGATCTGGATTGTTAAGAATATTTCTTAGATGAATTCATCGTTTTCTAAACTGATTTCTTCCATAGACAACCAAGATTGTTAATCTATAAATATTTGGAAAAACTCACGTCAAGAAGTTGTAAAACATAGCCTAATAAAAATTAATAATAAAATTAGAATACCCAAAGAAGTAATTTAAACACAATTGTTTCAAAGTCAATTTCTCCTCAAGTCAACAAATAAAAATTGTATTTCAATTACTTTTGATTAAATAATTACAACTAATATGAATAAAGTAACATAATTCAATGAAAATATTGGAAAGAACCCCAAAATTCACAAAAGTAATAAAACATAACAAATAATACAAGCTACTTAAGATTAAATCCTTATGTAGATTTCGATGACCATGGCATCCTCATCATCATCAGAAGGTCTTATTTCAAAATTACTATCTAGCAAACTAAAAGTTACAAACTAGAGTGAACAGGTCTAGTTTGTACATAAGGGTTTAATCTTACGTAACTTGTATTATCGATTTTTTATTATTTTTGTGGTATTAGGGTTCTTTCCAATATTTTTATTTTAATAACCTATATTGTACCACCGTGCTCTTGGTATTGTATAAAGTATCATAAAATAGACATTAAAACAGTTGTTCTAGTACATAAAAAGATTAAATGCCAGAACCATTCAAGGATATTGATTTGAAGTAGCTCAAGACATCTTGGTGGTTTAAAATAAATTTATTTTAAATTTATCCTAAAGTTTGTATTCGAATTTTGGATTCAATTTCTCCTACCCCAAAAACAACCGTATGAAATGATTCTGAGACCTTGTTTACCTAAATAATTGGAAAATATGCCAAAATGTTGCAAAATTAAAAAGTCACACATATACATCACATTATCTCCCCAATAATCTCAAAAGGACATCTTTTTAACTCAACCGTGACCTTGTATATCAGAATCTTAGATGTCAGTAGGTTTTATCTTCTCTGAAACCTACTCCAAGAAGCTAGTCTCCAGTAGGTTTTATCTTCTCTGTAACCTTCTCCAAGAAGCTAGTCTCCAGTAGGTTTTATCTTCTCTGTAACCTACTCCAAGAAGCTAGTCTCCAGTAGGTTTTATCTTCTCTGTAACCTACTCCAAGAAGCTAGTCTCCAGTAGGTTTTATCTTCTCTGTAACCTACTCCAAGAAGCTAGTCTCCAGTAGGTTTTATCTTCTCTGTAACCTACTCCAAGAAGGTAGTCTCCAGTAGGTTTTATCTTCTCTGTAACCTACTCCAAGAAGCTAGTCTCCAATCTTCCAACCTTTGTGATTCTCATCTCCTCCATGAAATTTCTGTACACACTTCCCTCGTAGTTCTGCCTGTAACATTTCCCAAAGAACTTTGTGTACACACTTCCCCCGTAGCTCTGCCTGTAACATTTTATCCCCCGCAACTGTGTTTATCACATTCTCCCCCACAGTATCACATTTGCTCCTCGTAACTCTATAACACATTATCCTACTGTCAACTATCTCTGTCGCCACATAACATCCTTCTAAAATCTGCCCATAAAATATAATCCTACAAAAATCTATCACTATCCGCCCCTCCACATTGTCCGTCAACTAACTACCAGATACATAGAATTTTGCCTTAAAAAACAAAAACAAAATATACATAAATTGGTGAGAATCTCAAATACATACGTTGGAAGTGGTAATGTTTCAAACTAATGTATTTTCCTTTCAATTGTATTATATTTTTTGGACTCGTATAGTTTAATTATATACCTTGGTAAATGACTAATAAAATTTATTGTTATCATGCTTTCAAATAAAATATGTTCTTTTGCCATTTTATTTTTTCTCTATTAATCTATTTTTAAGTTTAAAATCAATAATTACAGAACTTTATATCAAACAAGTAATATTTAAAAATTCAAGTTAATTCCTACTTGTGTCCACAAAGGAAAATATAATTTTATTTACTTTTCATTAGAGTAATTACAATTAATATAAAGAAACTTAACTTTCATGCATTATAACAGCTGCTCTACCATATAACTTTTAGCATAAAATCAGCTGTTTTATGAAATCATATATCACTTATTTTAAACCAAATGGGACGACATAACTAAATTGCATACCTTGCCCCTTTTTTTAAATGTTTTTCTCCTATATAAAACTAAAACTAATTCATTAAATATAATAATAAATTATCATTTGAAAATAATTTGTATTTACATAAAGCGTCACCCACTGTAAGTATTAAAAGAATGTATTTGAACTTGGGTGAATTGATAAAAAGTATTTTAACAGGATATATTTGTAGCCCCTATATGTAAGTATGTATATATAAGGAGAGTGTAAAATAATAGTAGCAATTGAATGAGCCAGTTTTATAATTTCGAAACATTTTAACATAATAACCTAAAACAGATATCGTAGCCTGAACTTTAAAAAAAATTGTAAGTGCAATTTTCCTTTGATTTTTATTATTTACTGTAATGTTTTGCTAAAAAGGAATTAATTAACACAATACTATAACATAACTTTAGTTATTGCTATATTCTCATCTTATAATAGAATTATTCGTAGGCTACCTTTAAAAAAAATAATATTAATACTTTGGCGTGATTTAATTAAATCTATAACATTTTGAGTTTAGAGAAATTTGCATTTTAAAGAATTTAACAAGCTATAAATAATATCCAAATAAACAACAAAACAGCAGTTGTAGGAAAGTATATGATTCAGGGGAGGAGAAACTATGAAAGTGTTGGAGCCACGCAACGGCACCTTACAAAGGATTTACGAAAAATACCTGATTTGTTAATACAATTTTTATACAATTATATACTTGTGTAAATAGTTTCGAAAAGTTATAATAAAGAATAAGTAGGGAATAAAAAAAGTAAACAGCTGGACTCGATAGTAAAATCTACTCAATGAGTCACTGTGACGCTATAGATTGCTACAATACGAGAACAAGTCTTAGAATATACATTTAGAACATAGAAACAAAACTTATACTTTGCATGTAAACAAAATAAGTTAGATATATAAATAAGCACATATAGCCGAGCAAAGTGATGTGTTGATGAACTAAGGGGTAGAAGGAACCTACAAGAAACAAGAGCTTTTAAAACGTAAAAATTAAAAAATGAACCTTCTAAAACGGATCAAAGTCCGTTTACACTTCAATAATGAGAATGGTGCCAAAACTACAGCGCATAAGGGCAAACAATTACTACCTGAAACTAGTAATGTAAACACAAATTTAAAAACCAATTGCAAGTTAGGTCACCAAAAAAACATTTTAGTTGATTTTTATTAAATATTTACAAATATATAAATAAAGTAACATGACCTATCCGTTAAAACAGCTGTTCTACCACATAACCTATAACATAAATATAGCTATTTTATGAAATTATACGTTATCACTTATTTTAAGCCAAATCGGACAACGTAAACTCTATTGTATACCTTGCCTCTTTTGTGAAAAATGTTTCACCCATATAAATCTAAAACTAATTCATTAAATTCAATTATTGAATTATTATTTAGAAAAAAACTATTAATATTAACTGTGATTCACTTCAAGTTTTAGAAAATGTATATGAACTTGAGTGGATGAATAAAAAGTAGGCATATACATATAATAAACGATTGAAAATTTGAACAAAACGTATTTAAGGAGAGTGCGAACTAATAGAATAAATGAATACAAATAAGTTTACTCTCTCAACCTTGTTTTTTGAAGATTCAAGTAGGCATATACCAACATAATTTATTGCAGTTGTTATTATAACATCTTATGTTTTTTGTGCATTAAAACATACATTAGCTATGATATTTTTTGCCATACCTATAAATATACCAACTTTACTTATTGCCACGCTTCGGGTAACTCTTATCAGAACACAATGTATATAGGAGTAGGTCTATGTTTAAAGTTATTCGAAATTCTTCAAAAAATAAGATTTTTTAATGACGCTATAGTGTGCGCCACATAGCTAGGTGCCTCGTTTGCGCATGAGCACTACGCTCCTTCTACCACCAGTGAACACGAACAGCTAGTTACTCTATCCACAGTAACTCCAGCCAAGTCAATCACCATTAGCGACTTCCAAGTTGACTTGACCGTACAAGAGTACTTTGGGAAGTGTAACTCCTATACACGCTAGGGATGGTCGATCCAGTAACTTTAAGGGGTCGATGATTTTAGTGACAGCGCCAGGCTTAGGAACTACCAGATTGCGAAATTGCGTCTACTGTACACAACACTCTCACTGTCGTGAAACCTGACAAAAATCGTCCTCTCACATACGATGTAAAAGAGTAGAACCAGTAACAGCGATAAATCAACCAATTACAGCCCTGACAAAATATAGCCCTACAACAGAGAAAACCCCTTCTCCCTTTCAGTCAACGACACCGTACGACTATCGGCCCCTTAAGTAGAGCAGAGCCAGTGACAGTGACAAATCAACCAATGACAGAAGCGGTAAAATATCAGTACGTTTCATCCAGCGACTGGTAATATTTTCCCAATCACATCAGAGACAATTCCCGATCGATCTATGGTCACTGGAACTGATACTTCTATAATTTCTCACTGGTACCACCAGCGACAAACGAGTATCAGTAACAAGTCAAAGTGACAGAAAATGTCGACCATCCCTAATACACGCCTAGCTATAGGAGCAGGAACTATAGGTATGGCGGGAAAGTATTTATAATTGTTTTTTTTTTACATTTCTGTTTAAAATAGTAAATTATGTGCAAGGTTTCCGTGAAGCAAACGAATGACACCTCACCTAATGTTCCAGGTAGCCTCATGTTGACTGCGAGCTCGGAGCCCATAGAGTCATGGCTAGGCGACGGCGAAGATATCAGCTTCCTCTTTCTCGGCCTGCCCTTGTGGACGGTAGATGCCGCCCAGTGCGCAGGAGACAGGGCCTCCATCTCTACGGAGCTGCAGTAGTCTCGGTGCCGAAGGAGTTCATAATGTGGTCTGCAGTAGACCATGCCGTCCCGCATTCCGAAGTAGTCGCCTTTAGTGAGCAAGATGCCGCAGGATGCGCAGGAGAAACAGTGCAGGTGGTAAACGGCGTCTCTTGCCCGCATTACCAGCTCACTGGCAGAGATACCCGTTTGGCAACGGCTGCATCTCTTCACGGCGAATAACCTGAAATTATAATCCTTATTTCAGTATTTTTAAACAGTTCTAACAGAAATATTCTTTTAATATGAAACAGAGAGACGTGAGTTTAAAAATGTTTTCTGAAAGGTGTTCTCAATAACGTATATTTTAACCAATCCTCATCTTGTAGCATCCAATCCCTGGCGAGACTAGTCTGTCGCTCGTTCGACCAATCATTGTTATCGTTTCTTCGTGTTTATTGGTAAATTATTGGGTTTTTTAGATGCAGAAGTTTATAAAGTATTAAAAAGTTCTAATCTTGCATTTCATTTACTTAATATTTAAATCTAAGATTAGAAAAATTCAGCCTATTTTTTACTTTATAACAAAACTTATTATAAACTTGTGTATGTTAAAAAATATTCTCGATTTGGTGTCTGTAAATTATTCCACAGTCTCGAGTCCTCTATTTCCGGTGCACGTTATTTGCGTAGACTTTTGCTTATTTTTAAAACATATTTTCGTGATTATTTTCAAATTTTGAAGAAATTAATTCAAACAATTACGTCATTTTCAGTTCTGAGATTAAATTCAGATTTAAAATTGGCTAAAAATACTTACAGGTTAGTTTTAATTTATTGAAATGAAATGTCCGAAAAGAATAGACTTGTTTATCGGTTTAACTCAATTCTTGTCCGTGACTTACAGCATTGGACAACAGACTTATCAAATACGAAACTGCTGAAAAATATCAGTAAGGAGTTGCCTTTTGCCAAGTTAAATTGGTAAACAAGTATTTATATAAGAAATCTAGATGTACAATCCAACAATTGTAATAAAACATATTTAAATGGTAAAAACAAACTCTCTTGCTTTATCCCGTATTACCTAACGTAACTAAACACACTCACAAATATGCAGCCAAATATGGGTTAGCTTACGTCAGATAAGTTATTTAAAGTTTGAAAACGTTTATAAATACTCCCCCAAAATATCTTTGTTATGAATGAAAACATACACAATTCATACAATAACTATATCTGTGAAATACAAAGTCGTAGAAATACATTCCAACAATTAGGGTTATTCGTTTTATAAACTATAAATATTTTCGGAAAAAAAGATAATTATAATATAACAATAGACCTACTGTTTTCGCCATTACTTTGCACTATTCTTTATATCTCTCTCTTGGTTTTTCTGAGTGACTGAAAACTGGTGTGTTGAAAAGGTGTTGGTATGAAAATGTGTGTTCGTGTTTTAACGATAAGTTCTCATTTGGGTTTTCGCCTCATTTATTTATCGTGAGGGTAAGTGATATTCTATAGTGTTTGTATTGGATTTGTGTTTGTTCATTGATTGTGTGATTTCTTTCTTTAAAAAAAGTTTTATTTATATTTATACGAAGAAATATAAGACAAAGATTGTCATACTGTCCTATTGTACTTGTTAATAGCTGTACGAGCCTGAAGAGTAATGAATGCGGCTTAGTAGTCCAGGGGCTGGCGCTTCTCCCCTAAACGTTTCCTGTACGAATATACTTCACTTAACCTGAGAAAGTGTGTTCCTGAGATACAAAGACTACAGATAAGTGATCTACACCTATAAGGCACCTCCAAGAGCCTACGATTACTTCATACTGTTAATGTAAATATTGTGCTTGTTTTTATTATTTTAAAAAAATTAACGTGGCCATTTTCTTCATGTGTATGCATTTATTTTATGTTCCATTTCTAGTAACAAACGCTCATAAAATATGTAGGTTATACTGAAACTCTTTGGGGTTTGGTAACAACTATAAGTAATTATTTCGTAACTGAGTCAATACTTTTGAACTTACTTGCTGACGCGTTTCGAAATAATCATTTCTGTTCGCCTTTGTCAATGAAACGACTGTTTCGAAAAGCGTCAGCAAGTAAGTTTAAAAGTATTCACTCAGTTACGCAATAATTACTTAGACCTATAATTTAATTTAAGATGATTACCATAAGCAATTTTAACAATTGACTTTATTGACACCACTTTGGAAAAAACACTACGTGCTCATATTTTTAGCAGATGCGTTTCGCAATAGATCAGTGATTTGTGGTGTGTTTTTCTGTCGTGATATCGATAAAAACATTTGAAAATCCACTACCCAATGTTTCGAAGTCTAAGGAATTTCCTTTTCAGGGGCATTTTTTTAACATTTTCAGGAACAAAATTAAATGTCCTTAAAGAGGGAAATGACTTTTGAACGCTACATTTGTTTGTGATCTTATCGAGATGTTCACATTACATTTCTAATTAATAATTAGTACGTCAAAAAATTCCGCAAAATAATAATGTTTAATAAACATAAAACCTGTTTACAGATTAACTTAAAAGCCTTTTTCTCATTTATTATCTGAGAATATTGTTAAAAATATTTTCCCACTTCATATAATATCCTAGATGAAGCAAGCTCTTGACGACTAGCACCATGGCTTATGTGTGAAAACTAGAGCCTGTTTTTCCAGTTCCATTTATTAGGGTAACTTTCCTTAAGAGGACATTTACAAACTAATATTACATAATATATATAGCATTCAGCGTTTAGTATTTCAACCGCCTACTGATCAAGTCTTTACGATAGGATGGGATGTTAGCGACGCGTGGCGACTTGCAGATTTGGACCAGGTGACGTCGCGGATTAGGCAACCCGCACGTGACCACCACGTGCACTAATTATTTCCTAACGAGTGACTAGTGATCTAGTTATCACGGTGAACAAGTCTACCGTGGCGCGCTCTGTGCGAATTACCTGATAACCGACTCCCTATTTCGGACATCTTTCACAGTCACTGCTTGCATGGTCTAATATATTGCTTGATCTAGTAATCAGTGATAGGTCATTGAGTTAGTGTCAGTGGTGTCAGTTTGTTTTCCAACATTTGGAAGATATTTAAGGTTATTTAGTTGTTTTATCTACTGGAATGGACGATTTGTATTTTGGACAGAAACTGTATTGTGTGTGTGTGTGTGTGTGTGTGTGTGTGTGTGTGTGTGTGTGTGTGTGTGTGTGTGCGCGCGCGCGCGTGTGTGTGTGTGTGTGAAGAGACAAAAAAGAAGCCTTATTGTTGAGGATTTTCTAAAATATATTTACTAAATAGGAGTTGATAAATTAACATAGTCCTACAATTTTCCTTACACTCCTATAATGGATATAATAAAAAAAAATATAAAGCCTAGCTACATATATTAACTAAACCCTTATGTACATTTCACTAACATAGTTAGCATCATTAATTAGTTAATTATTACAATTACGCTACTGTGATCTCTATTGTTTTAATCTTTCATAGTGGAATATATTTATTTGGTTTCTCTGCTTTTAAAAACGTTTTCAAATACTAGTTGTTTCAACACTGAGCTGAATAAATATTGTAAGAACGATCCCGCGTATCTTGTTTCAAGTTAATAATAGGTCTACATTAAAAATAAAATATAATAACATACACTTTTAAATAGGTTTTGTATATGTATAGTTTTATTCAATGCCTTATAGAAAATATATTGAATCATATAACACAGACTGAACAATAACAACCAAATGAATTATTTTTGAAAACATTTATATTTTAGCTTTTACAATTTTAAATTTTTTTGTAATTAAACGTATAACTTAGACCTCAGGTAGAAAGCTTCGCGCATGGTGTCCCGTGCAAACGGACGTAAAATTTCACTCCTTAAATAAAATTTTTCATAAAAGGTTTATGAAAATATTTCACACAAAATAAAATGAAAATACTATGAAATTTGTTTACATAAAATGACGTAATCTACTATTTCAACGATCAAAATATTCCCGATTCGTATCAGTACAGATATTGTGCAACAAGGATTTAAAATTAACAGTAATTGATATAATCCTGTATATTTTCGAACAGAGCTGTAATACCGAAGGATTAGTATAATTATTCCGTTTGGGTTTTGACGCAATAGTCTCGTTAAAAGGGCATCGCAAGGGTAGATTACACCCCCGTCATTAAAAATATTATAATTAAATTAAGGTCCCATTATAATAAGGAATGTTGTTTGGTAAGAATTCAAGAGTGTAATTTGTATTATAATTATAAAGTTCGATAGGGTTATAACGCCTGCACTTGTATTTAAGTTGTTATAATTAAGTTTATTCCGTTAACGCCATTGGAAAGTCTCAGTCAAAAAAGATGTCATCAGCACCACGCTTCAACCTCAAGTGTCAGCTTACCTAAACGTAGTAAATAATAAATCATAAATCTTATATTTTAATTGGTTACAGAAGAGAGGAGGTGAATTTACGGTACTGAGAAAAAGGACGCCACACTCAGAAAAATGCCAAGCCAAACAAAATCTGTCCAACCAACAGTCAAAATTTTATAATTACTAAGCACCAAACCAAGTGCAAAATTTATATGTACATGACCATCACAAAACCCTATAAAGCTATCAATCAACAATTAGCCACTGTCAATATAACCAAGACCCAAAATTAAACTGCTATAAATGAGCTTTCAGACACAGCACATCACAGGAGCCATACAAGAGAGTTCTGTCAACCAGCCAAGGACGAGTATAATACTAACATACGGGGCAGGTTTGGGGTTTTTTTACAGGGTTGTGTCGCGAAATGAGAGACATTGAGAGGTAAGGTTGATAAGGTATGACAGTAAAAAACAAAAATAGAAGCTACTAAAAATCACAAGGAAAAAGGTAATAGGTACCTACATCAGAGGCAGTGTACCGTAAGAGTGAGAATCAGCGTGAGAAACCCCTACCCCTACAGTTACGTTCACAAATCGTGACTCCAGAACCGGATGAAAAACGTTACACTCAGTAAGGCGTCTGAATTCGGGCCTGAAGCACTTGTAAAGTTGGGCTGGGCATCTCCCCCCTACTAGGACTTTACAAATGCTCCAACTAGAATCTACAGAAAACGTGAGATGTAAGTAATACCATTGTGAGAACTCGTTTGTTTGCAGTTTTAGGTAATATCGATTTAGCGATACACAATAAGGAGAGGATTGCGGAATTAAGGAAAATGCATAAAAGCTCTGGTATGGGATGTAGGAGGAAACCAAGTGAGGGTCGCTTTCTTGTAGGGCCCTACATTTTGTCTTATTTATTCGCTTTCATCACCTGCATACAAGGATTCTGCTAATTAATTTGGTTCATATGGTTATTTGCTCTCTCTTTCTACCACTTCTTTCTCTCTGTTCATTTATCTCCCTCTTTCAAACTCTGTCTGTCTATCACCTCTCTCTCTCTCTCTCTCTCTCTCTCTCTCTCTCTCTCTCTCTCTCTCTCTCTCTCTCTCTCTCTACACACACACACACACACACACACACACACACACACATATATATATATATATATATATATATATATATATATAATATTCTTAATCTACTAATAATTGTATGTGTAAATTGTTTCTCAGAAACTACTCTCTGGACGATTTATGCCATTTATGGTTTTTCTAAGATTGCCTTGAATATAAATTGTATTATCTAGAATTAATTTTTATACTGAAATATATCTGCAGTGTTTTATATTCTATTTTGTTCATTGCATCATGTGTACATTGATGCCCTTTTGGGAGACTCCAACTGTAACCTGAATGGCACTGAGCAGGAGTGCAGCAGTGAGACGAGGAAGGGCAAGGATTCATCAGGTATAATGATTGTACCAGAGAAAAATAAAAGTATTCTATGGTAGAATCAGAGTGAATAACGCAGAGTGAATAACTTGAGCCTTCAACGTATATCTGAAGGACCCCCAGACAACCCCAGTCAGGTTACAGTAGGAGTCACCGCGCCTACCCGTGTCGGCTCCCTAAGGGAGGATTACTCACGACTTACTGAGACGGCCCGCACCCATTAAATAAAACTAACCGATGTTGGCTCCGCAGAGGGCTATTCACAACAGATACTAAATCGAATACAACAATAGAATTTGACGTTTCTATGGAATTTGGTAAATGTTATATTGTTGTTACTGATTGTCGAAGGAAGTACCTGATTGTTGAATTACCTTCTAATTTATAGGCTATGTTTTATCAATGATTTACTAATAAACTTTGATCGGCCCCATGCGCAGGAGTTCAAAGTGAATACACATGGCCACCAGAAGATTCTGACATAACCAACGTTGGTCGTTAGTCAGCAACAACTGTAACAGAGGTGTGCCTGGGAACACCAGTACAGATCCATTATTCCCGAATGCTGAGTCGGCCAAAACGAGATTTTCGAATGGAGAACGACACTCTCTGGGTGCGTTTTCTTGGGGCATCTCTGCAGCTATTTGGTCAGTGACAAACAAAGATTCGTTAAAGGCGAATCTGCGACCTATTAGCGTTTTTATATCAACTTGCATTGACCTACGTGTTATCGTAGTACGGGTTCAAAGTCCGGAAACCGTAACTGGGGCTTTGGAGTACGGGGCTCCCAAGAGATACAGTTATTTCTCGCTTAGAAAGCTTCTGGAGTTCCATAGTACTAGAAATATTCGTATAGTACCGCGGTAGGCTTTTAATTTGAGTAGCTCTGTATCCATCAGCACGGTAAAATCACTACGGCATCCGCAGCCATCCTGAAGGCTGAGGGTCATTTATGGAGCTATTGTATTACAGTAAGTTGTTTAGCAGCAAAGGGCTGGTGGTGTGAAGCTTTGTTGGTTATCGTTAGGTACCCCAGAAGAGGCATTCATGGGTATCGTGTTACAGATTCCTTACGTTAGAGGTGGAAACACGACGATTGCTCTTACTAATAATTGTAGGTCTATATCTAATATTCTTAAACGACTAATAATTGTATATATTGAATTATGCATAGTCCATGTGGTAATGTTTTCTCGGAAAATACTCTCAAAAAGGAAAAGGTTTTCACCGAAATTGATAGGCCTATATATGGATTACTTAACTTCAGGAATGGAATCCAATGGACTAAGTCAATATTTTCCGAAAAATCATCCAGTTTTTTTAAAAATTGTATGTACCTATATATATATATATATATATATATATATATATATATATATATATATATTAAAAATGGTGATATGTTTTCTTGTAATATAGTTAATAAATTAAAAATATTTCAAAAACAAGAATACTTTTAATGAATATATTTATTCAAAGCTTTTCGCCGATAAAATAATACCAGCATCTTCAGGAAAATAATTATCTTCATTGATAATTATTTTCCTGAAGATGCTGGTACTATTTTATCGGCGAAAAGCTTTGAATAAATCTATTCATTAAAAGTATTCTTGTTTTTGAAATATTTTTAATTTATTTATTATATATATATATATATATATATATATATATATATATATGTGTGTGTGTGTGTGTGTGTGTGTGTGTGTGTGTGTGTGTGTGTGTGTGTGTGTGTGTGTGTGTGTGTGTGTGTGTGTGTGTGTGTGTGTGTGTGTGTGTGTGTGTGTGTGTGTGTGTGTGTGTGTGATGAATAGTTATTATCTGGAGTACATCCCAAATAGGATTGGCAGACTCTTTAGGAGGCATGGTAGACGTTCCGTTTACAAACCTTACATAACCATCGACAAGGTTGTTGGTAACGCCAAAGATAAGATCTCCTTGGAAAACCATGGCGTTTACAGCGTTTCTTGTGGAGTTTGTAAGAAATCGTACATTGGCCAAACGAACAGACTTATCTCAGCTAGGCCTGAGGAGCACAAATTGGGCCTAAAAACAAGCAGAAAACGTCAGCTCTGTACAGGCACCACTGCAATACAGGACATGCCATTGATTTCCAGTCTTGCCGACAGATTGCTCAAGTGGAAAACTACAGGACTAGAATTATTCGTGAGGCTATCGAAATAGAGAAGCAAAGGAGTCTTAACAAACGCGATGATACTTTGAATTTGCCCGCAGTGTGGAAATGTGTCATCGATAAATTTTATCGGCAGAAAGGTGAACAAAGGCAAAGGAATGTGAGTAATTGTTTGGATCAGGTGTGTTTGGATTGTCGTCAATGTGTGATTTGACGTCAATGGGCGTGGCTTCATTCCTCTATATATAGGAGCAGAGTTATCTACGCTCTTCATTCGCTCTTCAACGGTTGTTGGGTTCACCTCGTCAGTGCTAGATGTGATTTTAGCGAAACGTCGGAACTGCGAATTTATGCACTGTAGAACGAACAGATGTACTCCAGATAATAACTATTCATCATATTTTTCCATCCGTAAAGGAATACCTATCAGCATATATATGTGTGTGTGTGTATATATATATTTACATATATATATACATATATATATATATATATGTATATATATAAAGTTATTATTGTTAATTGTAAACAATTATTGTAAGTGCAATTATTTCTACCTTAAGGTAAATCACATAGGTTAAAAATAGTTGCACTTAGTGGGGGAATAATTGTTTACAATTAACAATAATAACTTTATAAAATCAATGCAACGGAAAAATAATGGACAACAAGAATATATATATAAGTAGATTTTTTCTCGGGAACTACTCTAAACATTTTTATCAATAGTGGTAAATAGAGGAGTTTAACTCCAGAAATGCAATGGGCTAATTGAAAATTTGCTGAAAAATCTTCGACATCAGCTTCTAAAATATGGTGTGTGTGTGTATATATATATATATATATATATATATATATATATATATATATATATACAACAAGTTCTTAGATATAAGAACTAACTTAAAATACAAATACAAGAATTATAATTGAATTTACAATTCAAAGCTTTTCGTTGGCTAACAGAACCAACATCATCAGGAATATTAAACAATTAAAATTCATATATATATATATATATATATATATATATATATATATATATATAGGCCTATATGAATTTGTAAATTTGTTTTCGGAAAATACTCAAACTATTTTCACAAAAATTGGTATATAGGGGGCTTTTAACGTCGGGAGTCCAGTGAGACATGTCTAAATTTGCTAAAATTATTGTCATCATACGTTTTCGAAATATTGTGTATATATGTTTTTCTAAATTGTTTGTCGAAAACATCTCTAAGGATTTGCTCAAAAATTGTTATATAAGAGTTAACCTCAGGAATCTAATGAGCTAGCACTAGCGGTAAGCACAACCATTCATAAAATCCATCCTGAGAATAAAAGTAAAAAAATTAAATATGAGAAAATAAAATTTTATACTCAAGACTGTTAATAATTTCGATATAATGAATAAAAACTTAACTTTTCTAATAGTTACTATATATTGCATAAATATGGTGTGTTTAAAAATTATATTGAATTGAATGTTATCTTACCATACTAAACAAATATTGAACCCTATATTACTTATATTCGTATGACGAATATTAAAAGTCGTATTACTTAGCCAAATATTTTATCTTATGAGATACATTTCAAAGTTTGGTTAAAAAACAAAAAAAACTTCCAAACTCAGTTACCAAGAAAACATTTTTACATTTCCTCTGGCCGTAAACCCAACTGTAACGATATTACATTTTATTTATTTAACAAATATTTACTTTTTAGACAAATGTGCGTTTTTCAGTGAAATGCACTGTATTTTAAATCGGATATAATCAAACAAACCCCGCCAATATCCTACCTACCCATGTTGTTATTTGTGTATTGCTAACAGAACCGATGTTTACACTGAGGTGTGCGGGTTGCGGCGTCACAGGCGCTGCTCGTTTACAACCACTGAACAAACAACATTGTTATTATTTCAACCCCTTCCGGTCTGTTTACTTTGTGTGAGCCTTACCTGTCCGCAATATATTGATGTTTGTATATAGACGGGTTTAAACTGCAGTGTTTATACACTTAGGCTGTGTGACTTACGCAAAATAACTTGTATTATAATACATTACTATAATAATAAAGTATTATGTTGATATAAAATTTTAATGAAAATAATATAAACGAAAATATTTAAAGTCAACTCCTACTCGAGTCAACAAAAAAAATAATTTTATTTACATTTTATTAAATAATTACAATTAAATAAAGTAACATAGCCTATGTGTTGAAGCAAATGTAATGGTTTTATTGCCAAGTGATACCAAAAGAAGTAATATAAAAAACCTCAAGATTAAACAGTAGTTAATTCTGTCTTTAATAAGAAATAAACAGATGTAATTCGATAAACTATATTCCACACCATTTTACCTTTGATTTTAAATTAATAACACATAAGGAACGTACTATAATTAAAGACTACAATAGGAAAGAAGCCACAAGGAAGTTCATACTTGAGCCTTACACTTTACAAGGATACTAATGTTACCAGAGCTACGTTTCAACAGCTTATTATACAATAGATTTCATCAATCATTTTTGGAGACTGAGTCTTAGGCGCTGCTGGGATTTGAACCTAGAAAAGTTATATATATATATATATATATATATATATATATATATATATATATATATATATATATTTTAGTAGTAGAGATAAATCGAATAAATCTGATAAATCGCATTTTACACCTTTTGATTTGAAATAAATAACACACATTGAAAGTATAATATGGATTAACAACAAGAAATGGAAATTGTGCAGTTGCGGCAAACGTCATCGGGAGATGGAGTAAAAAGAAGCCCACACTTCCTGCGTCAAGGCAGATGTGCACTTGGCAGCTTGCGTCGTTCTTTGGAAGCCTTCGTGGTTTTTTTCTGTTTTTAAGATGTGTAAGGTGTGATGTATGTTATGAATCTTTATATTGCGAAGTCTGATGCGTTGATGCGGGTAACAATTTTGCAAACGCCGGGATAATCGCCGAAGCTAGTTTTATAGATAGAGGAATATATATAGATCGAGATGTAGGATGGGGGCAGGTAGCTTATACTGGAACCTTTACAGGTGTCGCCGCAGAGGCGACTGACCTGGTACAATCCGTAGGTTGGACTACACTTTGCTGGAATGGATGTATTCCGGAGGCTATACCTGTACATATACTGTACAAACTCTATTCTACACATACCTATTTATGTTCCTAATTAAAAATATAGTTTACGAAAAATTTAATTTCAGCAAAATATCATTTAGTAATTGGGGGAAAACCTTTCAGCTTTAGTGATAGTTAATAAATTGTTTTCTAAGGTGCGCTGTTGCCAAATTTTTAAATATTGTCAATATAAATAACCTAAACTTGAAACCGCGATTATGAACGTCAATAAACTTACAAATCCAATACAATAATAACGAGTAAGATATAAACTGGTCTTATTTTTATTTTGAGTATCATAATTACCTCTCAGTCTTAGCATTGCCTCACCCCTCGCTGACGCGTTTCGGAACATCATCAGTCAGAACTTATAAGTTATTAATACGTGCTGAATGACGGAGGTGCTCCGAAACGCTTCACCGGGGAGTGGGACGATGCTATGATTGGAAGGTAATTATAATACTAAAAATTAAAATATGAATATAAATCCTAGCGGAAAAGTAGATAATTATCAAAAATATAAATTGATATTTAAAACTACACAAGATTAAATCCCATGTAAATTTGAATACTAAGTTGTCCTCGAAAGTCATAGATACAACAAAGCAAATTATTAATTGTCCTTTATTCTCTTGTTTTGTGATCTTGAATTTCTTGTTTTTAATAAATAAAACATTGTTGCTGTGCTCATGAGTTTTCCTAGTGCGGGATAATTTGATTTAATCATCCCACTAGGCACTTGAGTGGATTCTTCTCGCTCTCTCATGCCCCTCTTTCTGCCTTTATGTCTTATCTCTCTATCTCTTCCTCAATCTCTGTTTCTGTGTCTATCTTCCTCTTTCTCTCTATCTCTTTCAATTTTTGTTTCCCTGTTTATCATCCCATCTCATTCTCTCTCTCCTCTCTCTCTCTCTCTCTCTCTCTCTCTCTCTCTCTCTCTCTCTCAACATATTTTCACGAAACATTGGCTTTTTCTTCCTCAAATAAGTTAATATTTTATTTTTCTATTATTTCTATTAGATCTCCCTCTCCTATCTATCTATATATATATCCTGTATATATATATATATATATATATATATATATATATATCTTGTTCAAGTTTTCAATCGTTAATAAAATACTTTTTATACATACACTCAAGTTCAAACAAATTGTTTTAAACTTGTAGGGGATGTGAATTGATTTTAATAACTTTTTTATTATATTATGTCATTAATTACTTTTAATTAATTAATTTTAGTTTTATATATGACAAAGGTTATTCACAATAGGGGCAAGGTATGCAATATACTTATTTCGTCACATTTGGTTTAAAATAGAGTTAACTTATGATTTCATAAAACAGCTGTTTTAGCGCATAAGTTGTTTTACTTTTTTATATTAATCGTATCATTAAATAAGAAGTAATTTAAATACAATTTTTCCTTCTTGACCTAAGTAGGAATTGGTTTTAAAAAGTCTTGTTTAATCCTATTACTTGTTTAGTTATTCTATATTTTTTTATTACTTATTTATTATATTTCACATCTTTCCCAAGTAAGATTTTCCAAATATTTATAGACTAACAATCTTGGATGTCTATTGAGGAAATCAGTTTAGAAAACCATAAATTCATGTAAGAAATATTCTTAACAATCCATATTCCCAAATTTTTCTACTATTTTTGAATGAGAGCATTTAAGCCTACATATTTACAAGCAGAGAGTTCTCTTATATAGGAGGCAGAACAGAGAAAAGGAGTTTGTTAATTGATCCCATATTAAATATTGTTATAAATATTGAAATGTAGGATCCTTCCTTAAAGAGAGTTTTTTTATCGTTCAGAAATATTCATAGTTCAGTCATGTTATTCAACTCCCCCCCCCCCCTTATAAGTACCTACAAAATAGCCTAATCAAAATTAAGGAACCATTTTTACTATTTGGTTATTTAAAATCCCTAACTAAAACTACAGGGATTTAAAGCACATTATTTTATTATTGCATTTGCTAAAGCCTAGTTTAGTGTTAGTTTAAAGAGACCCGTTTCGTACTACGCTCGAGCTTTGTCAGTGTTCAGAGACACAATCCGGATTAGGTGATCACGACAGTTGCATTATTCTTTATCTGTGATTGCTGAGTGATGTTTATTCTGTAAACCGTGGATTCAAAAGTCGTTTTAAATGTAATGCGGTGGAATATTTACTCTTTTTAGATTATTATTTATACATTTTCTGTTGGTTTGTGTGTGATATTATAGTGTACAGGACTGGTTCGTATGTGACCTATTGTCGGTACAATGTGGATAGAATAGGTTTTTTGAAGATGGATTTTTAGTAGTTTTGATGTGTATTTTATTACCCGTGTTGTAGCTCCTAATACAACTGGGGCAAGTACGAAAGTACTGATGAAGTGTTTATTTTGTTCTGTCATTGAGGATGTTGACCATTTTCAAGGAATGCTAACCAGGTTTCAATAAAGAGAACTTTGGTTTGCTTAATCTAAGAAAGAAGGGGATGGTAATCTGTGAGGATCTTGAAGAAACTAGGGTAGGAAGATCGATCGACTGGATGAAGGGCAAAGTAAAAACCTTGAGTATAATGTTGAAGTTTGGATTAAAACTAGGTTGGGAGGAGTGGTTAGGGCGAGGTAAGGACAAGATATAAGTTGTGCGGGTCTTGGTGAAGTTTGGATTCAGAGAACTGTAGGATAAGCAGTAAGGACAAAATACAAGTTGTGAGGATCTTGGTGTAGCTTGAATTGAGAAACCTCTAGTAAAAGCAAGGACAAGATATAAGTTGTGCGGGTGTTGGTGAAGCTTGGATTCAGAGAACTGTAGGATAAGCAGTAAGGACAAGAAACGAGTCGTGAGGATCTTGGCGAAACTTGAATTGAGAAAACTCTAGTAAGAGCAAGGGCAAGATATAAGTTGTGCGGGCCTTGGCGAAGATTCGATTGAAAGAGCTGTAGAGAAAGCATTAAGGACAAGATATAAGTAGTGAAGATATTGGTGAAGCTTGGATTGAGAGAACCGTAAGAGAAGCGGGAAAGACAAGATATAAGTCGCGAGGATCTTGGTGAAGCTTGAATTGAGAGAACTCTATAAAAGCAAGGGCAAGATATAAGTTGTGCGGGCCTTGGCGAAGCTTCGGTTGAAAGAACTGTAGAGAAAGCAGTAAGGACAAGATATAAGTAATGAAGATATTGGTGAAGCTTGGATTGAGAGAACCGTAAGAGAAGCGGGAAAGACAAGATATAAGTCGCGAGGATCTTGGTGAAGCTTGAATTGAGAGAACTCTATAAAAGCAAGGACAAGATATAAGTTGTGCGGATCTTGGTGAAGCTTGGATTCAGAGAACTGTAGGAAAAGCAGTAAGGACAAGATATATGTCGTGAGGATCTTGGTGAAGCTAGAATTGAGAGAAAGGTAGGAAAAGAGGAACAAGATATAAATCCT
>JBAIZL010000005.1:58001430-58041430 GCA_036971475.1 Prosapia bicincta | reverse complement strand
GGAGAAACTTTACACAAACGAATGTCACAGGTTTCCCTGTTAGATTATCCTATCACCTTATGGTCACAATCCTGTTAATAGGCCTGGATGTCACATGCAAGCCTACAATTGCAGTGTCATTTAAAAGTTGTGTTTACTTTGTCTATATCATTTTCAAACACCATTTAGTATACACATTGGCTGTCACAATTAAGTTAAATCTACGCTAGGAGCTGATATTCATTGAATATGTGTTTAATTTTACGCTTAGGCCCTATTAGTTATATAAAATATTTTATGAGGAAACCATAGCCTTATTTTAAAAAGTAATAAGGCCTACTGCTGTCATTATATTTAGTAAGTATTAAAGCTGGCCTAGGAAAACCAATTATGTAGGAGGTTCAAAAGTAAAATATGTTTACATTTTATAAAAATATTTTCATTTTAGTTTCTTCTTACAAAATTACTTTGTTTACATTAAATCGAAAATTCACTTTAATAGGCCCTTCTGTTGTGACTTATTCGCTGTATTATAATTAGGTCGTTAATTCAGCACACTCTATATTTTAAAAGAGTGAATTTTGGTTCATAGTTATTAAAAAATCAAATCAGAGTTCAAATATTGAAGAACATGCTACCATCGGTGACCTTAAGCACGCAAAATATGTTTTTAACGGTTTTTCACAAATTCTAATAACGTTTTATTGATACCAGTTAATTCTACTGTTAACCTTTGCACAACGACTAAATAACCTTTGCACAACGACTAAATAATCTGCACACAACGACTAAATAACCTTTGCACAAGGACTAAATAACCTTTGCACAACGACTAAATAACCTTTGCACAACGACTAAATAACCTGCACACAACGACTAAATAACCTTTGCACAACGACTAAATAACCTTTGCACAACGACTAAATAATCTACACACAACGACTAAATAACCTTTGCACAACGACTAAATAACCTTTGCACAACGACTAAATAACCTTTGCACAACGAATAAATAACCTTTGCACAGCGACTAAATAACCTTTGCACAACGACTAAATAACCTTTGCACAACGACTAAATAATCTGCACACAACGACTACATAACCTTTGCACAATGAATAACCTTTGCACAACGACTAAATAATCTGCACACAACGACTAAATAACCTTTGCACAACGACTAAATAACCTTTGCACAACGACTAAATAACCTTTGCACAACGACTAAATAATCTGGACACAACGACTACATAACCTTTGCACAATGAATAACCTTTGCACAACGACTAAATAATCTGCACACAACGACTAAATAACCTTTGCACAACGACTAAATAACCTTTGCACAACGACTAAATAATCTGCACACAACGACTAAATAACCTTTGCACAACGACTACATAACCTTTGCACAACGACTAAATAATCTGCACACAACGACTAAATAACCTTTGCACAACGACTACATAACCTTTGCACAACGACTAAATAATCTGCACACAACGACTAAATAACCTTTGCACAACGACTAAATAACCTTTGCACAACGACTAAATAATCTGCACACAACGACTAAATAACCTTTGCACAACGACTAAATAACCTTTGCACAACGACTAAATAATCTGCACACAACGACTAAATAACCTTTGCACAACGACTAAATAACCTTTGCACAACGACTAAATAACCTTTGCACAGCGACTAAATAACCTTTGCACAACGACTAAATAACCTTTGCACAACGACTAAATAATCTGCACACAACGACTACATAACCTTTGCACAATGAATAACCTTTGCACAACGACTAAATAATCTGCACACAACGACTAAATAACCTTTGCACAACGACTAAATAATCTTTGCACAACGACTAAATAACCTTTGCACAACGACTAAATAATCTGCACACAACGAATAAATAACTTTTTCAAACATATATTACATTGAAAAACTAAAAACTAACCCAGTTCTGAGTAAAAATAGGGAGTAAATTTAGATAATAACCGGTCACAAACCATTAAATTTAATCAATAGTTTTAAATTAATCGTGAAATTTGTACTTGTTTTTAGCAATGTGCCATTCTATATTATTCTAAATATTTTCTGTTTTCTATTAGCTAGAATATGGTAATAGCAGGTGGGAAAACACAGGTCTTGTATTTAACAGCAATAGCCTTTTGGAATATGAATATCATTTGAGCTTCCGGTTTTTCTAAAATAGCACAAAATATTTGGTAACGGAATCATAAAGTGACTTATTTCAAGATAAAATATTTTTTCATTTAGGCTATAAAGACTGTTAGGCACAGGCCTAAATTGTTATAATCAGCTTAACACAAAAAACCATCATCTTTTACTTTAGGTTAATATTTTTTTAATAATTTATTATTTAACACTGTTTGTACAAAACGCCAATGTTATTTTACTTGCATCAATAAAAAGTGATAATTTTTTTAACAAACTTTATTTCTTTAAGTAGGTTACCTGATTTTTTACACGGATCTTAGGTAAACAAATAATCCTATTGTAAACTCATGTATGCCTACAGCATCATATTTTTAGAGGTATTAATAATTACGACTACCAACAGCCTATGGGTAAAATCGTTGTTTCATTTTTAAAGAAAATTAAAATTTATTAAAATGTAAGAAAATAAATAGGAGTAACCTATAAGTATAGATTCAGGCTAAATTGTTAAAGATGTGAATTGAATAAGCTTAATTAGGGTTTGTTGTACACCTTATAAAATGAGAGCTAAGTAGGCTTCATTAATTACGACAATTAGGCCTATATATTCTTTTCTAAAAGAAAACCCTTTTTAGAAAACAGACCTATTTGCCTCTCGGACTAATCTACAACGAATCGACATTTTCTTGGGTTGGTTAAATATAGTTCAGGTTATTTCAGTTTGAAGAATTATAGTTTAATTGTTTATTTTAAAGGCGGTTATTTAACAAATAATATTTAAAAATTTACAAATATTTATTTAGATATAGGTTAATATCCAAATAAATCCAACCCAGTTGGGCCTACCAATATAGCCTATGTAAATAAAATTTGATTTATTGGCTAACCTACATTTAACCTATTATTTTCATCTTTACATTATTTATTAGATAACCTTAAATTAGTCTATATTTTTCAATGAATATAGTTGAAAATTATTTTCGTAGTGTTCAAAAACACCTAGTTTGTAGATTTAACTTTTCCTCTAATTATAAAAATTTTTTTGTCTTATTATTGATTTTTAAAACATAGGCCTACCTGATTTCCATTATTCTCCACAATACCTATAGTCTTTCTAATGAATATATATAGTTTCCACCCCAATTATGTTTGAAAATAAAATAATATATAAGGCCTTTATGAGTAAATAAATGCTTCCCGTAACACACCCTTGTACATAATTGTTCTTACCTGAAATTATCTAAAATTTTCAGGTAAGGTTAGGGCCTATATATTAAATTATTTTACGTTATAATGTGTAGTTTTTTAAAGTTTTAAATAAAAACCTATTTTAATATTTAGGCTAATAATCATAAACAAGGTTCCAGCACTTTAATGTGACATAAAATAACAGATGCAAGATTACCTTATCAGTATAGTCCGGAAACACAGCGAATAACCTACACACAGAAAACTGGCCGCGATAAAAAGTCCAATAAATTTACAAGAATTACAGACATTTCTATAGTAAGAATGACATGAAGAAACAGTTCTGAAAAAAATTTAAAAAATATCGCGGATATCACTGCAGCCTAGCGAGGGAACAACGAACCTTCAAATTGAACGGAAAACATTATAAGGAGGGTTTAGGCAAATTGGTGGATCAGAGGGGTGGGGGGTACGCGTGCGCGTGATAGGGATGCTGCGAGGAGGGGTAAGCCCCGCCTACTTTCATCATAGGCCTATATCTCCCGGCGCACATTCCCCCGCCTTTCCACAGTCTGTACACTGTTTGCCTACGTAACTGTCTCTCTCCGGCTTACGTTCGATGTTGATTTACTACAATTATTTCTCCCCTTTATAAATGTTTTCCTTGTCAGCAGTTTGCTCACGTTAGGATAGGCTCCAGATATGTTTAATATTCTGACGCTCCATCGTGTTTCTCGAGCTTCCCTTCAGAGCCATTATTATGCTCCAGCGAAGTCTTTTATAGGGAAACCTTATATAAATAATCCAGAGTAACCCTTAATAAACCGGGGAGTATTTTTGAAAGTCAGCAGGATGAAATTCTTGCACTAATTTCAGCAAACAGGAAAACCGAATCATCGCCTGGAAATTTCGGAAGTTAGGAACTACCTCTTCCAGTCTCTTAAAAGCATGTCCATTAATTTTTTTGTTTTTGTTTTTTTACTTGGGGTTCTAAACTGCATTTCGTGAACTATATTTGTCAGTAATTAACTATTTTTAGCAAGTTATTAAACAAAAGGGTTTCTGATTATAAGATAATGCCAGTTTCACATTGTTAATAAAATACTTTTTTACATCCACTCAACTTCAAATATACATTTTTTTTTTTTTAACTTGTGTGTATGATAATTGATGTTAGGCCTAATAGCATACAGTTTTTCAAGTATAATTCAATAATTATTTTTAATAAATTAATTTTATTTTTATATGGGAGAAAAACTTTACACAAAAGATGCAAGGTAGCAAAATAGTGATTTTGTCCCATTTGGCATGCGCCTAAATGTAGTGATAACATATGATTTCATAAAATAGCTGATTTTAAGTTACGCCTATAGGTAGAACAGCTGTTTTAGGGCGTAGATTATGTTACTTTTATGTTATAAATTTATATTAATGGTAATTATTTAATAAAATGTAAATAAAAAAAAGTTTTCTTTGTTGACCCAAGTAGAAATAGACTTTTAAAATATTTGTTTATATTACCCTAGTAGTTTTTAATTAGTAGGTTAGGCTAAATACCTAAGGAATGGTTAATGCATGTTTACATATAGGCCTACTACAGTGTAATCGGGCTCTCCACTAACGGAGGGGACCTGGTATACACAGTGTGAATAAATGAGTTACATAGGTTGTCTATGTAGCCTATAGGCCTATAAGGTTAACTAGAGGGTAGAGACATTGAGAAAAATGTAGGCAATAGAAGAGAGAGCTGCTTTCTTCAGACCCTGTTGGTAGTTATATAGCTACATTAATGCATAAAATTATAGGCATACGTAGTCTAGTTCTGTTTAAAATTTATTGTAATAGTTAAATAGTTTAAATTCTAATAGTCTTTGTCAGTCAGCAGACCCGATCTTAATGTTTTGTGGAAACATTGGGGCAGCATTTCCTGCGAAAGTGTAACAAGAGATCAGGCGAAGAATTAGCCTTCCTGGGCCTGTAAATGTAGGACCACTCTTCTGAACAAATATTGCTAGTCACTATGTGTCTATAGATCTAAATAGGTATATTTTAGTGGTTCAATGTTATTGGTTTTTAAAAGCGTTTTGGGAAACAAATAACCAACCAAAACGTAAAAACCTACTTCATGAGGAGATTTTAAAAACATCGGGAGAAAATTTAGTTTAGGAGTGCTTTAAGAAAGTAATATCCACTGGCTGTGATACGATGTAGCCTTAGAAGTGTCGTTCACTTAGCGTTATCCATGGTGCACTGCAGGGTGCGCCACCAAGGGGCGACCTACACGGGCTATTATTATTCTCCTTCACAGTTATGTTCCAGGTGATGCAGGGGCACATCTTCAGGGTCGCAGCTGCCCCAACGGATGTACTTTTGACTTTGATGACATTTCAGTTTCGAGTAGACAGCGGAAAAATGAGTGTATGTTTATGCATGATGATGGTTCTTTCTTGGCAGGCTTTTTTCACCCCGCCCTTGCTCGTTACTTGATGTATTGTTTCATTTCACTATCTCCTGATTCTCCATGGAAAGAGCTTATGAGCTTGGTACATGGGTAATCAATCACGTTCTCTTCACACGTGGTAAGGATACTAACCGATTGTGCATATGAGACGGAGGCAGCTCGCTAGTGGTTGGCTGTCACGAGGGCTGATCGGGTTCTGGGAGCTCAGAGGCAGCTCGCTAGAGGTTGGCTGCCACGAGGGCTGGTCGTATTCTTGAGGGCCCGAAGGTAGCCCCCTTGAGTTTGGCTGTCACGAGGGCTATTGGGTTCTGGGAGCCTGGAGACAGCTCGTTTGGAGTTGGCTGTCACGAGGGCTGTCTAGGTTCTGGAGGCTCAGACCGGGTAAAGAAAAAATATAATACACCCCAGTATGGGAAGTGCTGACTGCTTTATTTGTAGTTGCTGTCTGAAACCAACCTGCCAGTGTTACGATTGTCGTTTCGAAGGAAAGTAAAAGACATAATTCTTTCAAGAAATATAGTTAGGATTAAGGTCGGCATCTAAGTCCTTAGTTAAGGATATCCTAGAAGGATATCACTTGTACATCGTAACTAACATACCTTCAACGGACCTATTCTTTACCCAGTTCATACAGAAGAGTTTAGACTTTTGTAAGAGGGATCGAAAAGAGTATATAGAGCTAGGAGCTACTAAGGAATAGTAGGATTTTGAAATTATAAGTTACGTCACTTATTAACAAGTCATGATTTTCTCATGTAGGCCTATAAATCAATTTATTTTACAATAGGTTTCTCCTGGTAGTTGCATAACTGTCATATATTTTCTTATAATATTACGCAATATAATATTGCATACTATAGTCTATATTTCAAAGAATTTCAAATCATTTCTTATTTATATTTTTTTTTGCAAAAAATATAGGCTAATCAAATTCAAGGCAATTTGGCTAAATGAGCTATTGTGACAACAAATGTTGATATAATACAGGCACGAAATTAACAAAGGCCTTCGTGAAATAATTGAGTAGCCTATAAGAATACTTTACTTTGAAAAAATTTAAACACAAATAAATGTAGCCTATGCGTTTTCCTACACCAGCTAGTTATATACTAAGTAAAGCAGCTAAGCGTTCGTTATTATGCTCCATCTGTGTTCGAGAAATTGAACTAAAACCTAAATCGTTTAGAACTAGTTGCAAATTAGAGTTTTATTTCCTGAAATCAAATAAGGTTAAATATAGTTTTAACCAAAACTTTACTTTAACAAAGTAAATATTCAAAATAATATTACTAATAGTAATAAAGCTTAAGTTACAAAATATCAATAAAGGGAAAATACCACTGAAACAGGTTTCACTTTACCAGTAAAGTGTTACCAGTAAAGTGTTACCAGTAAATTGTTGCCAGTAAAGAGTTACCAGTAAAGTGTTACCAGCAAAGTGTTACCAGAAAAGTGTTACCAGTAAAGTGTTTCTAGTAAAGTGTTACCAGTAAAGTGTTTCTAGTAAAGTGTTACCAGTAAAGTGTTACCAGTAAAGTGTTTCTAGTAAAGTGTTACCAGTAAAGTGTTACCAGTAAAGTGTTACCAGTAAAGTGTTTCTAGTAAAGTGTTACCAGTAAAGTGTTACCAGTAAAGTGTTACCAGTAAAGTGTTTCTAGTAAAGTGTTACCAGTAAAGTGTTACCAGTAAAGTGTTACCAGTAAAGTGTTACCAGTAAAGTGTTACCAGTAAAGTGTTACCAGTAAAGTGTTTCTAGTAAAGTGTTACCAGTAAAGTGTTACCAGTAAAGTGTTACCAGTAAAGTGTTTCTAGTAAAGTGTTACCAGTAAAGTGTTACCAGTAAAGTGTTACCAGTAAAGTGTTACCAGTAAAGTGTTTCTAGTAAAGTGTTACCAGTAAAGTGTTACCAGTAAAGTGTTACCAGTAAAGTGTTACCAGTAAAGTGTTTCTAGTAAAGTGTTACCAGTAAAGTGTTACCAGTAAAGTGTTTCTAGTAAAGTGTTACCAGTGAAGTGTTTCTAGTAAAGTGTTACCAGTAAAGTGTTACCCGTAAAGTGTTACCAGTAAAGTGTTTCTAGTAAAGTGTTACCAGTAAAGTGTTTCTAGTAAAGTGTTACCAGTAAAGTGTTACCAGTAAAGTGTTTCTAGTAAAGTGTTACCAGTGAAGTGTTTCTAGTAAAGTGTTACCAGTAAAGTGTTACCCGTAAAGTGTTACCAGTAAAGTGTTTCTAGTAAAGTGTTACCAGTAAAGTGTTACCAGTAAAGTGTTTCTAGTAAAGTGTTACCAGTAAAGTGTTACCAGTAAAGTGTTTCTAGTAAAGTGTTACCAGTAAAGTGTTACCAGTAAAGTGTTACCAGTAAAGTGTTTCTAGTAAAGTGTTACCAGTAAAGTGTTACCAGTAAAGTGTTACCAGTAAAGTGTTTCTAGTAAAGTGTTACCAGTAAAGTGTTACCAGTAAAGTGTTACCAGTAAAGTGTTACCAGTAAAGTGTTACCAGTAAAGTGTTTCTAGTAAAGTGTTACCAGTAAAGTGTTACCAGTAAAGTGTTACCAGTGAAGTGTTTCTAGTAAAGTGTTACCAGTAAAGTGTTACCCGTAAAGTGTTACCAGTAAAGTGTTTCTAGTAAAGTGTTACCAGTAAAGTGTTTCTAGTAAAGTGTTACCAGTAAAGTGTTACCAGTAAAGTGTTTCTAGTAAAGTGTTACCAGTGAAGTGTTTCTAGTAAAGTGTTACCAGTAAAGTGTTACCCGTAAAGTGTTACCAGTAAAGTGTTTCTAGTAAAGTGTTACCAGTAAAGTGTTACCAGTAAAGTGTTTCTAGTAAAGTGTTACCAGTAAAGTGTTTCTAGTAAAGTGTTACCAGTAAAGTGTTACCAGTAAAGTGTTTCTAGTAAAGTGTTACCAGTAAAGTGTTTCTAGTAAAGTGTTACCAGTAAAGTGTTACCAGTAAAGTAAAGTGTTACCAGTAAAGTGTTACCAGTAAAGAGTTACCAGTAAAGTGTTACCAGTAAAGTAAAGTGTTACCAGTAAAGTGTTATCAGTAAAGTGTTTCTAGTAAAGTGTTACCAGTAAAGTGTTACCAGTAAAGTGTTACCAGTAAAGTAAAGTGTTACCAGTAAAGTGTTACCAGTAAAGAGTTATAAAACAAGTAATATAAACAAAATTTTATTGAAGTCAATTCCTACTTTAGTAAAAAAAAATATTTTAGTTACTTTTTATTAAATAATTACAATTAATATAAATAAAGTAACATAACCTATGAGTTGAAACAGCTGTTCTACCACACAACCTATAACATAAAATCAACTATTTTAGTCAAATAGCTCACCTATTTCAAACAGCTCACTTATTTTAAGCCAAATAGGACGAAATATTCCATACCTTTCCCTTTTTGGGAAACGTTTTTCTCCCAAATAAAACTATAATTAATTAATTAAATTTATTTATCGAATTATTATTTGAAAAAACCGTGCTAATATCGAGGATCATTCAATACATGTTTAAAAAAATGTAGCCTATTTGAACTTGAGTATATAAATAAAAAGTATTTTATTAACGACTGAAAATTCCAAGATATAAGTTAGGCTTATATAAGGAGTGTGAGAACTAATACAAGAATTTGAAATAACGGCTAAAATAAAGTTCACATTTAACTTTATATTAGTCAATCTACAAAACTGTAATGGTTACATAATTGTTAATTATGTTTTCAAAGAAACGTTCATCTGGTGTAAGCATAAGTAAAATTATATTTTTAAAAAATTTTTTTAGAACTGGTGGAGCTTCTAGAGAATAAACTCAAATCATCAGTTTTTAAAATAAGACTTTTATACATTATTCTAAGCAAATATTACAGCTGGGTTATTATCCCAAGTAATGAATTTGAAAGAATACGCCTAACCTAATTTTATGCACAAGATAAAAATGTAGACTATTATTTTAGAAATAGAATAATGTTATTAATAGGATATATATATATATATATATATATATATATATATATATATATATATATATATCAGATAACAGGAAGGCCTAAATAAATAGTTCCCACCACATGTCGGTCGCTCGGAAGGGAAGCAGGTGGACCACAGAACAGTTTAAAACAATGACGCGCCTTTACAGAGACTGAATTCAATGCATTGATGCAACTGCATTCGACTGATCAGAATGCACACAGTGACTTTGTGTCGTCTAGACCAATAAATCGTTGCTTTTGAAATTCAAATATATGTGTCGTATATACGGAGAAAGCTCTCCGCCTCATCGCTTTACGTGGCACCTCTGAAAATAAAGTTGTTTCTTGGACTATTTTATTTGGAATATCTGAAGTACCCTATTTGGTTTAAAATGTAGAAGTTATTGTAGAAATATGACATTTCTAATTTCTTTAAAATCTACGTTTTTTTTAACCTAAATTTTTCATAGCAATTTCAATAAGATTTATGTTATTTTCTCTATATCATTCAGTCTGTCTATCTCTCTCATACTCGATATGTATGACTTTCTCTTTGTTTCGCTCCTTCATCCTTAAACTTCAAGATTTACTCGCCCTACATAGTACTCTGTCTTCATACTGCCTGACTTTCTCTCTTTCTCTCTCTCTCTCTCCCTCCTTCCTCTTCCTCAAGCACAAAGGTTTATCCTACGTACATTCTTTATCTCTCTGTTGCTACCTCTCTCGTCATCAAACTGTCCGACTCTCTCTCTCTTTCTCGCTATCAAACTTCCTATTCCTTAAACTCAAAGGCTTATCCAACGTACATCCTCTCTCTGTTTCTTCTCTCACGCCCTCAAACATCTCACTCTCTCAGTCTCTCTCTGATTGCCTAGCTCTCTAACTATCTTTTCCTCAAACTTAATGGTTTATCCTCCCTATCTCCTTGATCGTTCTCCTATCTCCTTGATAATTATCTTTCTCTCCTTATCGTTCTCTGAGGCCTCGAACAAACTCTAGCACGACACTATGCAGTCTAGGCTTGCAAAGGGCCGCTTTATTCTTGTGGTTTATTACTATTCGTATTTGTTTAATGAGTTTTTCTGAAGAAAACGTTAATTTTTCTAGAAACGGGGATTATATAGACTATACATTTTTCATGTTAAATCAAATGTGTCAAATTCGATTAGCCCTTTTTTTTAATATAATATAAAACTTTTAAGACTCTTGTTATAATCTGCATTTCCTTAGTTTTGATTTAGTTTGTAATTGTTAATAAGGTAACATATATCAGGGGCTTTGACCTTGATTTCTACCTCTTGAGGTTTTCGAACACAAACCTCAGCTTCCGCGACCAGCGAGGCACGAGTCAGGCCTATGCAACTCCGTCGCCGATTCCTTTTACAAACGTCAACCAATCCGGCCGCCAGTAGGCGCAAGCCGGATTGTGTACGCGGAAATATGCCAGCCCTTGTTTAGCGCGATATCGCCACACCACGAAAGCGATCTGTCCGCAAAGGTAATTGTTATTAATTAGTTCCAGGCGTAGTGGATCGCTTTCTAGAGTACATATGGCTTGGTCGGGGCAGGTACGACATTCCCCAGCAAAAAAACGTTCCCACCCCGCCCACTACTTTCTAAAAAATATCTCCGACCGACCCTGATTTAGAAAAGTGAAAAGTTATCGACGGCGATATGTCTCAACGAGTTTTTAAATTTTTTCTATGTTTAATACATCACTGCGTCTTATTAAATGAACTTGCTGTATTGTATATTTCAATCCATTACAATATAGAAAATGAACTTTCTTTTGTATTTAGAAAGTTATCTACATAAGATAAGAAAAAATTAACAATTTGCAGTGCAATAGCCTATAGGCTTTTTTGAGTTTAAAAATTACATTTTATATTGATTTTACTAAAGAGGTCACGCCCTACATTTTTATAATAGGCACATTTTAAATATATACTTTTAATTTCGTTATAACTTATTTTTCTCTTATTTTTAAAAAAAGCAGAAAATTTTGTTTTTATACGTTTTTAGCTCCTATTCTGACAGGCTTAAAGGTTCCAAATTCTGCTTCTCAACTCTTCATTCCTAAGATTTTGTGTCTCAATTCTTTTTTTTGTCAAATGTTTTCTCATATAGGCCTAACTCCAAATATTTCACTCCTTTTGATCTTTTCCATAACACGTTCTGAGAAATTTGTTTTTCTACAGCTTCCTAAAAAAGCAGATTTACTTCAGTAAAGCGATCCTGCCCACGCGAGTGATGTTTGCATCTCTTCGTTTAATACAACAGGTATAGGCCTACTACATTTAGATTGAATTCCTCCCTCATCGCTCGTATTTAACAAAGATCCCTTGTGCTCTTTTGCGATAGGCATTATTCTCAAGCCACTTCCAATACTCGTTACTACGTCTTTTTAATGATATTTCTAAAATTCGTTCTTGTATTTTCATTTCGACCTAAACCTGTTTATTTTATTTTGCATGATTGGTAATTATATTTGTATTTGTTCAACATTTTCTTAGCAGATTTTGCCGCCGACAGAATTGGACGTTGCCGGCGGCAGCTTCAACTCGCCAAAAATGAAAATGTCTGCTTAAATTTCCTACTTTGGGGTACAAACTAGTTCGTCTCCACGTGATCTACCCTGCGGGACGCTGATCTACAACGCTACATTTCAACCAAGCCCTCCACTGAGTCAATCGACCGCAAGTTTGTTTTAACAAATAAATTAAACAAAAAATCTTTTCAAGTCAATTCCTACTTAGATCAACAAAGACAAATTTTATTTTAATTTTTTTTTTTAATAAATACAAATAATATAAATAAAGTAACATAACCTATGCGTTAAAGCAGCTGTTCTATCACATAACCTATAACATAAAATCAGCTGTTGTATGAAATTATATGTTATTACTTATTGTAAGCCAAATGGGACGAAATAACTATAATGCATACTTTGAAATTTAATTTAATTAATGAATTAATATTTGAAGGAATTGTATTAACATCAAGTGTTATCGACCACAAGTTTAAAAAAATGTATTTGTACTAGAGTGGATGAATAAAAAACTATTTTATTATCGATTGAAAAATTTGAATAAGATATTGGCATATATAAGGATAGTGTGAACTAATAGAAGAAATTGGAAAAGATAATTTAAATAAAATAATAAAAAATACGTCACTTCATAGTAATAATATATTTGTATGCTAATATTAGCCAGCACCTGCCGAACTACCTCTGTGAAATGTAGGCTAAACGTTGTTAGAAAAACATTGAGTAGTGACATACTGCGAACAGAATTATATGCCAAAGAAGAACATTAATGCATTTAAAAAAACCGCTTTGAAGAATCTGCTATTCTTACGTCACAGTAGGAGATATAAAGTGGAATAAGAGCGAAGCTCAATATTTTTAGTCGAATAGAGGAAATTAAGTGTTATGAAGAAGCAGTGAACATAAATGAATTAAAAGAGGCTGCTTTGAAGAATCTGCTTTTCTTACGCCACAGTAGGAGATATAAAGTGGGGCAAGAACGAAGCACAATATTTTTAGTCGAATAGAGGAAATTAAGTGTTATGAAGAAGCAGTGAACATAAATGCATTAATAAAAGACTGCTTTGAAGAATCTGCTATTCTTACGTCACAGTAGGAGATATAAAGTGGGGCAAGAACGAAGCACAATATTTTTAGTCGAATAGAGGAAATTAAGTGTTATGAAAAAGCAGTGAACATAAATGCATTAAAAAAAGACTGCTTTGAAGAATCTGCTATTCTTACGTCACAGTAGGAGATATAAAGTGGGGCAAGAACGAAACACAATATTTTTAGTCGAATAGAGGAAATTAAGTGTTATGAAGAAGCAGTGAACATAAATGCATTAAAAAAAGACTGCTTTGAAGAATCTGCTATTCTTACGTCACAGTAGGAGATATAAAGTGGGCAAGAACGAAGCACAATATTTTTAGTCGAATAGAGGAAAATAAGTGTTATGAAGAAGCAGTTATAAATGGATAAAAGGAATTATCAAAAGGCGTCCAAAGTGTCGCACCCGTGAAAACCATGTAAAGAAGAGATCGTTGAAGACGGAGAGGATGGTGAATGGAATGGAGAAAAAGTAACGGTAAAAAATTCAGAGTTAGTAGTACTCCTAGGGAGACAAGCAGGCAATTATTTTCCTACTCTTAAATAAAACTGTTTTGTTATCCACGATTTCATGGCGTTGACGGCGTCCAACTAAATATAATTCCTTTTTATTTAATAACTCGAATTAAGTATTAATTAAATGAGAAAACGGTTGATCCGGAGATCAAGTATCCGTTAACTCGATGATCAACCTTTTTCTCTTTTATTTAACAATTTAATATACATTTTAATTATCTTCAATGTAATGTAAACAGAATAGCTAAAATCTAGATGCAAGCAAAGAAATACCAAAAACGGAAATTTAAAAGCAATTATATAAAGAATTAATAATGTTGAAATTTTAAATAATAAACTCTATAAAAATACCACTTTTATTTATTATACTCAAAAGCAGAAAACGATGTCTTGGTTTGGTATGCGTGGGAAAATAGCTAACTTTACATTACCATCGTATTCAAACAGATTTTCTTTTCCAGTTTCTAATTTGTAGATAAGATCGACAGTCGAAGTGGTACAACAACAATCTCTTTAACACTTAATTAAAGGTCCGGATTGATGTAGCCGCCTTGCTCAGTGCAATTACATTGCTTCATTACGCGATGTCCACTTGGTAGCCGTTTGAATTAATGCCACCTACGACAACGTTGACAACGCATAAACAAATATACTTCCCTTCCCGTCCCTATTATGAAAGCGACGCTGCTGTCCCTACCGTCCCTCTCGTACCGTTGGCGCCTGTTGTAATTTAATTAAAGTCGTATTGATTTACAAACAAAGCCATTTGTTTTCCGCGTACGTAGATACCAATAAACTCGGATAATGTGCACAGTATTCAAGCAGACCGTGTTGTTTTTATATTTACGAAGCCTTGAATCTGGTTTTTATCGTTGGATAATAAAATTAACAATTGTAAAAGAATGAGCTCATGAAAGTTGCATCGTGTGTTTTTAAACAAGTATTAATTGGAGTATAAGGCTTTAAATTGTCTCTTGTTTCTTTCACGGGAAACACAGATCGATGAAAAGTTGTGCATGTTCTTTACACTCTGCGTAATAATGTAAGGGTGTCTTTTACACCCTTAAAACACAATGTACTGTACATTTATGTATTATTGTTATTATTGGAAAGGCCTTAATAAGAACAGGGAGTTTGACTGTTTTCACCTAAAGGCAGGAAAGACTATGAATATAGACAAGGCATTATAGACAATGGGAAAGATAAACTACCCCATTGATAGTTTTTTTAACTTGATTATACCTCACTGATGATGGTAAAAGGCCTATTCTAATCTCTACGCGATTGATTCAATAAATTATTGATTGTTTGTCAGGGCGCATAATTAATTATTCAATACTAGTTGCCTAGTGAAGTCATTACTTTTGTCTATCCCTCGCCACGCTTTCAAGGGTCCACAATATTAATAAAGCTACTAAGTATCCTATAATAATTAAATAGGCCCAATAAACATTTTACGTGTGCTGTATAGGTTTTACTTTAGGCTCGTTGAAAGTCCTATGTGTTTTATTCATTTTCAAGGACACTAATATAAACAAGAACAGTTCTGTAAAATCTGCTCTATAACGCTACTTTTCTTTGCATTTAAATTTCTTTGTATATTTATAACTGTAACACGTCCCTAATATTTAGGAAACTAATGCTTACAAAAACAATAACTAGGACGTATCAACCTCAGCAATAAAGTTACGTAACTTGACATGTAGTCAGAGACTTCTATGTTCCAAAGTAGGATAGAAAGGTATGCGACTTTCTACGGCTGAAATAATAATAGCGCGTAAAAAGTAACGTTGAATAGGCCAAAGCCGGCCTGTTCACAATGCAACCATAGCTCATGAGGTTTGCCCTCGCGAATACTTTCACAGGCTTCTTTAACTATAAATTAATCTTACAGACAGACGGACCTTTTCTTATTTTTCCGCGCTTACCCAATAGCGGCTCCAGAGTTTGCGTTATGAATTTAACATTGTGCAGCTCTCAGCGTTAATGTATTCAAGACGGCGCACGGAACTGCGAGCTGTTATTGGTCGTGGTTGTAACCAACAATGCAGTCTTGCGCCATCACTGTATTGCCCACGTCGAAAGCATTGCTACCAACACGTAAACAATTAAACAATAACGCGCCTGTGTACTGTATGAATATCTATTCACTCAATACAGTTAAAAAAAGTGCTGTAAAACAAAATCAATAGATAAATGTATTGGTGAAGATGTTGAGTTTGGGAAAATCTTCCAAATCGAATTGAACAAGGTTGTATTTCACTTTAACAGACTCAATTAAAACTTAACAAGGTTTTTTCAAGTTTAATTATCAGATTGTAAAAAAATATTATTATTAAGATTGTATTTCAGTTTAGACGACAATGTAGTCTAGAACCTACCCGGTCCCGGGATTATCCCCAGTTTTCCCAAGATAGCTTACATTCTTACGAGATTTCCAGTTCACAGGTCTAGTCAGGTTGCTAACAGGAATAATTAGGATAACCCAGAATAATATTGGGGTATAAATCCCAGCAATTGGGACTTCCTAGGGGGGGGGGGCGTATGTATAACATAGACTAAACATAATTTGTTCTCTGGTACTAAGAACATTTTAATAGTTCAAAACAGGAAAACAATTTTCCAATACTTTCATCAAGTGCTGCAAAAAAGAAAATGTTTTGAGGTAGATTTTATAGATAACCTTTAATTCAGGTTTTTGATCTATCTTTAAGTGAAATATTCAGGATTACAGCAGCAACTAAAGTACCATAATAAGCTATGCGATTAGATGTACTTACTAGAAGGCATGAGTTTGTATTAGCTTCCTGGAAGATTACAGGACATGTAAGAAGAACTACATATACATGAGTGATATTATGAAAGCTATTTTACGATACTGGCAATATGATACTGACTACGACACTGACATTACAATATATCGTGGAATACCACACTGACAGTAAGCTACGTCGCTGACATTACAATATATCGTGGAATACCACACTGACAGTAAGCTACGTCGCTGACATTACAATATATCGTGGAATACCACACTGACAGTAAGCTACGTCGCTGACATTACAATATATCGTGGAATACCATATTGACAGTAAGCTACGTCGCTGACATTACAATATATCGTGGAATACCACACTGACAGTAAGCTACGTCGCTGACATTACAATATATCGTGGAATACCACACTGACAGTAAGCTACGTCGCTGACATTACAATATATCGTGGAATACCACACTGACAGTAAGCTACGTCGCTGACATTACAATATATCGTGGAATACCACACTGACAGTAAGCTACGTCGCTGACATTACAATATATCGTGGAATACCACACTGACAGTAAGCTACGTCGCTGACATTACAATATATCGTGGAATACCACACTGACAGTAAGCTACGTCGCTGACATTACAATATATCGTGGAATACCACACTGACAGTAAGCTACGTCGCTGACATTACAATATATCGTGGAATACCACACTGACAGTAAGCTACGTCGCTGACATTACAATATATCGTGGAATACCACACTGACAGTAAGCTACGTCGCTGACATTACAATATATCGTGGAATACCACACTGACAGTAAGCTACGTCGCTGACATTACAATATATCGTGGAATACCACACTGACAGTAAGGTACGTCGCTGACACTACAATATATCGTGGAATACCACACTGACAGTATGCTACGTCGCTGACAATACAATATATCGTGGAATACCACACTGACAGTAAGCTACGTCGCTGACATTACAATATATCGTGGAATACCACACTGACAGTAAGCTACGTCGCTGACATTACAATATATCGTGGAATACCACACTGACAGTAAGCTACGTCGCTGACATTACAATATATCGTGGAATACCACACTGACAGTAAGCTACGTCGCTGACATCACAATATATCGTGGAATACCACACTGACAGTAAGCTACGTCGCTGACATTACAATATATCGTGGAATACCACACTGACAGTAAGCTACGTCGCTGACATTACAATATATCGTGGAATACCACACTGACAGTAAGCTACGTCACTGACATTACAATATATCGTGGAATACCACACTGACAGTAAGCTACGTCGCTGACATTAAAATATATCGTGGAATACCACACTGACAGTAAGCTACGTCGCTGACATTACAATATATCGTGGAATACCACACTGACAGTAAGCTACGTCGCTGACATTACAATATATCGTGGAATACCACACTGACAGTAAGCTACGTCGCTGACATTACAATATATCGTGGAATACCACACTGACAGTAAGCTACGTCGCTGACATTACAATATATCGTGGAATACCACACTGACAGTAAGCTACGTCGCTGACATTACAATATATCGTGGAATACCACACTGACAGTAAGCTACGTCGCTGACATTACAATATATCGTGGAATACCACACTGACAGTAAGCTACGTCGCTGACATTACAATATATCGTGGAATACCACACTGACAGTAAGCTACGTCGCTGACATTACAATATATCGTAGAATACCACACTGACAGTAAGCTACGTCGCTGATATTACAATATATCGTGGAATACCACACTGACAGTAAGCTACGTCGCTGACATTACAATATATCGTGGAATACCACACTGACAGTAAGCTACGTCGCTGACATTACAATATATCGTGGAATACCACACTGACAGTAAGCTACGTCGCTGACATTACAATATATCGTGGAATACCACACTGACAGTAAGCTACGTCGCTGACATTACAATATATCGTGGAATACCATATTGACAGTAAGCTACGTCACTGACATTACAATATATCGTGGAATACCACACTGACAGTAAGCTACGTCACTGACATTACAATATATCGTGGAATACCACACTGACAGTAAGCTACGTCACTGACATTACAATATATCGTGGAATACCACACTGACAGTAAGCTACGTCACTGACATTACAATATATCGCGGAATACCACACTGACAGTAAGCTACGTCACTGACAAAACATTACTAGCAGTGCTATACTGGAAATACGGGTCTTGTAGTGCGAGACTAATAGCACAACACTGGCAATACCACTCTGGCAATAAGGTTTTGGAATAACGAGACTGACGTCATATCTAAGATAGTACTACATTGGTAATACGAAACAGGAAATATGAAAATAGCAATAAGTAACGTCTTACAGTGTAATAATGTCGCGCCGCTGGGAGTACGACACTAGGGGAACGACACTGGTAAAACGGTAAAGGCAATAAGGCACAGATAATACGGCACTGGCATTACGGGACTGATAATACGGCACTGGTAATACAGCACTGATATTACGGCACTGGCAATACGGCACTGATAATGCGGCACCGATAATGTGACACTGGCAATACGTCCTGATAACATGACACTGGTAATACGGCACTGGCAATACGGCACTGGCAATAAAGCACTGGCAATAAGGCACTGATAATATGACACTGGCAATTGAGATGTAGTAGACCGACACTGGAAAAACGGTAATGGTAATAAGGCACTGATAATATGACACTGTCAATACGGCACTGATAACATGACACTGGTAATACGGCACTGGCAATACGCCACTGATAATACGGCACTGGCAATAAAGCACTAGCAATAAGGCACTGATAATACGGCACTGATAACATGACACTGGTAATATGGCACTGATAATACGACAAGGGCAATAAGACACGGATAATACGACATTGGCAATATAGGACTGATAATATCACACTGGCAATTGGGCTGTAGTAGACCGACACTGGTAAAACGGTAATGGTAATAAGGCACTGGAAATATGGCACTGATAATACGGCACTGGTAATACGGCACTGATAATATGACACTGACAATACGGTACTGATATTATGACAATAGCAATACGGCACTGATAATATGACACTGGTAATACGGCACTCATAATATGACATTGATAATATGGCACTGATAATATGACACTGGCATTACAGCACTGATAATACGGCACTGGCAATACGGCACTGATAATACGACACTGGTAATACGGTTCTGATAATATAACACTGGCAATACGGCACTGGTAATATGACACTGGTAGTACGCTACTAATAATATGACACTGGCAATTCTTCACTAGTTGAACGACCCTGGTAAAACGGTACTTCTATAACGGTACTGGAAATAAGGCGCTGATATAATGGCACTGGAAACACGGCACTGGCAATATGACACTTCCAATAAGTCGCAAGTTGAACGGTACTGGTTAGAAGGCACTGGGAATACGGCACTGAAATAATGGCACTGGCAATACGATACTGATAATATGCCACTGGCAATAGGGCACTGATAATAAGACACTGGCAATACGATACTGATAATGTGTCAGTGGCAATAGGACACTTATAATAAGACAGTCTTATTATGCCATTGATAATATGACGCCGGCAATGTGGCACTGATAATATGACATGGCAATACGATACTGATTATGTGCCACTGACAATAGGGCACTGACCAGAAGACAGCCTTATTATGCTATTGATAATATGACGCTGGCTATATGGCATTGATAATATGACGCTGGCTATATGGCATTGATAATATGCCGCTGGCTATATGGCATTGATAATATGACACTGGCAATACAGCATTGACATATATGAAAATGGCAATTAGTAACTGGCAATATGTCACTGGGAATACAAAACAGGTAATAGGCTATATATCACTGGTATAACGACACTGGAAATTGACAATAGACTACCAAACTGGCAGGATGAACCTAGTAATAGGCCACTAAAAATACAATATTGGCCGTACTATAGTAGAATACGACACTGACGGTTCTACAGTGACAATATGACACCGTCACTACGACAAACTTCAACGTGAAAGGTTTTAATGAATGATTTACAGTACTTCGTAATAAAACACTTGTGTAGTACAGTTGCAAAAAGCGACAATTTATGCTTTCTTATTTGTTTTCAAGATAATTTAATAATAATTAGTTTTCTTGAACTACGATTGTACGCTTAGAACATATCCAAAACATTGAAAATGGTAGAATAATTAATATAATCGTTCTGTTAAACCACTATTTCAATTTATTACTCTTAACAATATCGGATGTTTTCACACACGGTAGTAGTTAGTTATACTAGCCGCATACGATAATTAATATTCAAAGTTTTTACCATTTTCCCTACATATTCACTTTCACTGTGACTTAGATAATATTTGATGAAATATACATAATCTTATCTAGGCATCTGATTAGGAACTGAGGAATACGATTATAAATTATCTCGTGGATACGGTTTGAAGGAAGTGTTGAGCGTAATAGATAAGCATCTAGGAGGAATCATCGGTGCTTGGGTTGTGTTGCGTGGATAGTGGCGTTCACGCACCACCGGGCCACAGTGCGTTGCCGAGCCTGTTACCTACTGCTCCTTGCTACACTATAATTAATTATATAAAATAATGATGTTAGCTTTTTGTGGTTTTTAGTGAACATGTTTTACCTTTTCAGAGTTACTGGAACATTTAGTAACGTTGTAGTTTGTTTAGGTACTTCAAGAATCCCTACTTGTGTAACTTGTGCTTTGTAAATGTTTGTACAGAGGAGTTCGAAATGAACAGGACCGGACCCATTTCGGATTAACGAATATTTAAGGCTAAGCAAAACTATTACCAAAATAAACATAATTATTATATAGGCCCGCAACGTACAAAACGTGTATCCTAGAACGCTAAAAATTTGCTACAGTGCAGTATAACTACGATATATATTACTTTGAGTGCGAGCGTAATCAAATTTATGCATCCTATTGTTGGCTGAGGTTTTAGAAACACGGTTCACCGCTAGCTAGAATGATTTCGCCGCTCCACTGTTTGTATGTTTGGCAAACCCAATTAAAAGAAATCACGTGACTTAACATTTTTATTATATTAGTGCGCTACGTCATGCATTTGCATACAGAACCTGTGTGTTATTATACAGGCTTCTTACGTGAATTTAGTAAAATGACTTTGAAGCGGAAGCACACTTTGGCTACACCACAAGACAAACTTGATGTGTTGGAACGCTTAGACAATAGTGAAAGTGCGCCAAAATTTGCCTCGTGTTTGTGTGGGGAATTCTACGCTCGCCGACTGGAAGTAAAACCGGTCAAACATTGAACAGTTAAATATTTCTAGAGCAAGTAAGAAATTGTTTTGAAAGAGTAGGACGACGTCTCAGGCAAGGGAGAGGGTGAAGGAGACGACGACAGCGAGCAGAGAGTATCCCACTCGGACACAGCGACTGTCCTTCATGTAGTGATATGTACGTAGAACAACTGCCCACCTCGACTGTTAGCGTTAACGTAATTTCGATTCAAAAGGTCTCCTTCCCTTCGACAACAAAATTTAACAGACCTTTTTAAACCTATATAGTTTAGTACTACATAGTAACATTGTTCTGTTTTGTTCATTACATCTATCTTTGAAATACTGTAATTACATAATACACCTTATACTTATTCACTGCTCTTTCTCATATTTTTAAATTTCCAAAAATATCATAATTTCTGTTTCGGGTTAAAAAAAACTTTCGGATTACCGAAGTTCGGATTATAGGGACTTCATTGCATTTAATTAATCGACTCTATTTAGAAGTGTCAATAAGATAGGTGAGCTAATAGCAAGGGAATTAGAACTTGTATTTTTTTTTAGTCTTAATTTATTAAGACTATAATACTGACCTTGAATATAGACTCAATGAAATGTGTACGAAGAGTACTCTAGAGTATGTCCGTTACAAAGTAGGTATATCTGCAACTCGGCAAAACAAAGGTTTAATATAGTAACTAATAGACCTACCATTCTACCTCACTAATATGACGTAGGCAGCTACACCAACCTAAAGAAGTTTTATTTGTTTACATCCCTAAATATCTAACAGAGAAGCTGTCCGTGTATCGTGTACACGTTTTCTATTTCCTCGATACAGAGTAAATCTACTTGACCAGAAAACTATTTTGATGGTATAACGACTAGATACCTCTCTATATTCCTGACAGAGGGTATGTCTTCCTCGAAGCGAAGAACTAAAAAGCTGCAACGAGTTGATCCTCCTATGCTTCAGAAAAAGATAAGATCTGTATCTAAAGAATACTTCAGGGGGAGTTCTTTAGGCCTATATCTAAAGAACGTTTAATGATGGTAACTAATGGCCAACTTGATACATCCCCAACAGAGTAGGTCTGCCTAGACCCCGATAAAGAGTAGGTCTTTTTCAGCCTAATCTAATATCCCAAACCATATGTATTACTTCCTGATCCAAAAATTTTCAATTCCTTCTATTAGGACTCTCTCTCTCTCTCTCTCTCTATATATATATATATATATATATATATATATATATGTATATATGTATATATACACTATATATATATATATATATATATATATATATATATATATATATATATATATATATATATATTTGTTTCAAATTTTCAATCTTTAATAAAATACTATTTATTCATCTACTCAAGTTCAAATAAATGTTTTTAGCTTGTAATGGATGACAGTTGATGTTAATACAATTTTTTAAAATTATAATTCAATTATTAAATTTTATTAATTAATTTTAGTTTTATATGGGAGAAAAACTTTTAACGGGGCAAGGTATGCAATATAGTTATTTCTTCCTATTTTGCTTAAAGTAAGTGATAATATAGGCAGCTGATTTTGTTAAAGTTTATGCGGTAGAAAACGCATAACTTATGTTACAAATATTAGTTGTAATTATTTAATAAAGAGGAACTGAAATAAAATGGACTTTATTGACCTAAGTCGGAGTAGACTTTAAAATATTATTGTTGATATTTCTGGTTCACAACTTCATACGTGCTAATAGCCATGTTGACGGATCGCAGTATGCAATTTAAATGTGTTGAGACGACTTCGCTACCCCACTATCCATCTCTTTGCTTTGCTGCACTGTCGGGATATTTAACGACTGTTTACAAACGTTAGTTAGCTTTCTGGCGTTCAACTACAAGAGACGGGGAACGTTAAATGGGATATGGATTGTTATATAAACAAACATTAGGGTTGTTTAATGTTGATTTGCTGATGTTTGGAGGATAAATAGTAAGAAGACAGTAAAAAGCGTTTGAGAATTTTATAGTAAAATTATGATTATATAAAGTAGGGTAAATGAAATAAATTATAATATATTATGTTGAAAATAATATTAAATTCGATTCGTTTGAATTTTGGGAACTGAGGTATTTATTTAGTATTTTCTATCACACTTTTGGTCACTGGATAAATACCTCTAATTATATTATTTTTATTTAATGTCTGTTAATAACTATTAAATTTTATATAGGTAAATGACAAACCTCGGGCTGCATAAGGCCTTTTATATAAATTTTTGGTCACTCGAGCTATTGTATATATTATAATGATTGTGTTGTATAAATTTAAAATGTTGACTCTGTTATTATTAGTAGATGAGTTAGTTGTATCTGTGATTTGTCTGTTTTATTGTGATGGAAAAAAATTTTGACTTGTAAATGGATATTTATTAAGGGTTTTGTAATTTGTTGATTTTTATTAAGTTTTATATAATGTTATGTATTTTATAAAACGTAAGTTATGTTATATAATTGTTTAATTAAATCCGAGCTCTTGAAAAGGAATTTCGGAATGAAATTCGAAACATTGTTTGTTTAAAAAAGCAAAATTGTCTGTAATCTGTCATTAGCCTATATAAAAAAAATTAATTTTTATCCCGGGATGTGTTAGTGCCAACACTTTGAAAAATTGCTTAAGAAATTCCTGGTAAAACCAAGCAACAGATGTTTTCCCCATATCGAGCGTTTGGAAACCTTTTGTTTTTATCACGTGCCTAACTTCAAGACACCTGCAAAAGTTAACTATCTGTTTACATTATTAAATACTTTCTAATCTTGGTGCGGTCGAGACAGTTCTCCCTTACGAGTGACGTAGTCACAATAACTGAGACTTAACAAATATTTTTGCTTAAAAACTCTAAAGAAATAAATGATTCATGTTAATTTTTGTTTGGACCATAGACAGTGATGAAAATAAATGACACTCTAGACCTATGTTTACATTTATACGTACTTTCTAGTTTTATCGTGTTAGCTCTTGTAGCATTGTAATTAAAACGATTTTAAACTTGGGGATTTGAAGTTGAAAATACATAGACAGCCTTGAAATTAGGGTATATACTTTGAGACATATTACACACAGAATATTCAAATACGATAATTTTGTAACTAATTTATATATATATCTGTTTTTGTATTGAAACTTTGGAAACATATACTCTAGTTTTGTTAATATTTTCTAAAATTTGTTTCCTTAATGGTTGAAAGATTTTGACGTGGTTCTGATTTAAACTTAATAATTTTTAAAAATCGTTTTCAAAGATATAAATGTGAATGTATAAAAATGGCATTATTTGAAGTTTGCAATTGAACTTAGAAAAATAGGACTTGTTGAGCTTTTAAGTTAAATTTATACAAGTTTCCGGGGCTTAATGTTTTCGAAAGAACTTTATCACACACTGATAAAGATCGTTTAATGCACTCGAAAACGGTATATATTATCGGCAAGACTTAAAATAGCATGTTCCTAGTTTAGAACGTATATATGGTAACATATGTAACAGGATAAAATCGACGTTGACTACTTTTCGTTCGGTCAAGTATTAAATTTTAAAAAATGCCTAAAAACAGTTTTGTATTACCGTATGAGGCAAATGGTACTGAAATTGCTGTAAGATTTTATTTTATTTCATTTTATTTTACTTACATAGTCTTCCCTGTATTAGTTAACAACATGTCATCAAAAACTAGACTCAAATAAAATGCGTCAACATGAATATGCGCCGTCGGCAAAACCTATCGAGAAGGCAACTACAGCTGATTCAGATTCAGTATATTTTGGCGCATATGCGTTAACCTAAATTTATTTGTAGAGAGAAAGGAAAATAATTTAGTACCATCTCGTTGTATCTACGTTAGCAGGTGGCTCCCAGACATTGATATATACGTAATGGCTTCAACATAGTTTATTTGTTCTTTGACTTTGGGTAAAGACCCAAATCACACGTGCCAACCCCGGCGCCGTCCACCGCCCGCTGAGTCGGTCCTTGTGTCACCCGACACCACGCCATGGACAAACACTTCAAACCCCCACTGGCTTCATAGATAACTTCACTAAGCCTGCAGAACTGCAGACAGATCACATGATACGGCCAGTCGTATAAACGTTGAGTTAGAAGCTTTGAAGCAACTTTTTTGCAAAAAAGGAAACTTAATTTCAGAATTATCTCCAATAAAATATACCTCTAGTTTTGACATTACTTGTTTGACGAGGTTTAAATAGTTAGTGGCCTATTTCGTAAAACGGAAATTATATTTTTTAATTATTAAAAAATTCTAAATCTATTAAATTAATTGATTTTTTGGCTCTACATTGAAGTAGTGTTAATGACTAATAGCCTACATTTTACAATAGTAATATATAGCCCACTCTTCAAAATATACTAAATACAAGAATATCAATCAAATAATATCTAATAGGCTACTATACAGATCTAATGCAATTAGTTATGTAGGCTATTAGACTTTAATTTTACTATCTTTAAAATATAATTTATTATTAGATTATTACTCTTGTATTGTTCAATAGGTAGGCCCCTACCTCCTTCTACCCCAGTTGAGAGCTCTACTTCTGTTAGGTAATCATGCCGATGCGATGCCATAATTTTTTCTCCTATTCCCAAAGGATCATTGTGTTTTTTCTCACTCCTAACTATATCCCTTTACTATTTTTATCTTTTTTACAAAGAGGTGTAGCGTGTAGACACCTCTACACCAATAGAGAGTAGGTCTGAGGTAAGCAATCCTGCACACATTATGTCATGATCTCCTTTTTATCCTCAACCAGGGGTTTCATCTCAAAAAAAAAATTTTAACCGACTTCAAAAAAGGAGATCATGAAATAAATCACTTTGATCGGTTCTGTATTCGATCCATATGTTTTGTTTCTGCTTGTTCCACGATGACTTTGGAAATATTCAACCTATCAAAGGGATTTTGCTTGCAAATGAAAGAGGAAACCTTCTTGGTGGTCCGATTAAAGTTACATCCCGATCCGGCTGATTTGAAGATAATAATACGCCATTTAAAGTGTTTTGAGTTTTTTTTAATAAAGATTATGAATTAGGCCTATAAGGTGATTATTTAGGAAAATAAACAATCACAGCATTTATTTTATGTAGTTTTCTACCACAAATAAAAATAATATAAACAAAAAATATGTATAAAATGAATAGATTTTTATTTTATTTCTGATTGATAAATATACTTAGAACGAGCATATCGGATAATAATGAACGAATTTTCCACATGAAAGAGACTTTTTGATGGTCTACCTATATTGATCCTATAGAACTCGAATGAAATAAGATACACTGAAAATAAGATTTATTTAATTTACCATAAGCAAAACATTCAATAATCCCCAGGTAAAAACCTCATCACTTCAATAAATAGCAAGAGATAAATTTTATAAATATAACTTTACTATCAATTTTCTCTTTATTTTTTAATAATATTTTATCTGTACCAAAGGTTTTTCCTAATAATTATTAAGGACAACATTATTGTGTACTTGCCGGAAATATTGCATTAGATAATTATTAAAACATTTTAAACAAAAATGAAAAAATAATTATAAGATAAGACATAATATGAAGGGTTTTGAAAAACAAATGCGTCATAAATTAATTCTTTTTCATTGTGTTTACTTTATATCTTTAAATAGTACTGTTGTATTTATTTTAGGCCTGTTTCTTTATAAAATGTCTTTTATCATGTGTCCTAAATTAATTTTAAGAAAGTCAAATGTTCCATTATTTTGTAAATTTAATTTTACACTTTTTATTTTTCACTAAAATGAATATACCTGTTTTCAAAATACCATAAAATATACCATTGAACAAAATATACCTTTGTTCGAAATTTGTTTTTGTTCACACAAGATATTAGTTAAAATATTATATTGATTTCGCCTTTTTATATATTATTCATTTGTTTATCCTTACACATACTGTTTTCTTCTTTTAACTTTTTATTCTCGTACATTCATATTATGATATATGTTCGCTCCAACACTATTTACAGATTTGCTGGCACTTGTACAGTTAAGACATATTTAGTAACTATATTACGAACTCAGAGCCAAATCAAAGCTGACACAATCAGACACTCCTCGCTGGTCGTGTACCAAAACAAACATTAGCGTCTCACGATAAAATGTTAGGTAATTCAAAAAGTGCACAAGAGGAAAGAGAGATAAAAGCAAGCATTTGCAGGCGGAATACAGAGCGCGGTCCCCCGCGGTGAGGCGCCTTGTTAGCTAAGATCTGCCAAGAGAGATTTTACTGAGCTCACACAAAGCTCGAGCTGCAAAACTTACATCTTGATCGCTTCATTGTATTTCTTTAATAATTTACTTATTATAAACAAAAAAATTTATACAACATTTTAAAGTGTATCTTAAAACTCCCGCTGACGTCAGTAAAATTTTCCAGAAATGGTATCACTGGCGGAAATTCTTTCAAGGGAGTTTGTATTGATATTACGGAGGGTCTGGCGACTAATTTATAACCAAAGGAAATTGTGAAAATAAATTTAATATAAATTAATAAAGTCTTAAATGAGACACAAGTAGACTGATGTATTAATTGAATTTCTTAATAATTAAAACATAAACTATTAGTAAATACTACTCAACAAACGTTAAGTTAAAATAGATGTAGGCTACGGAAGGTTAGTGTAATTAGGATATCAAGTTGTAGGATTGCGAAAAATTTTATATTTTCACAAATACAATTTTACAAATATGTAGGCGTAAATTAGGAAACAATACCAGACTCATAAAATGTTCGTTACATGGTACAATCACTGATTTATCGATTTTCTTACAAAACTAATCTATAGCTATGACATGTAGGTGCTTTTTATGAGATATATTATTTAAATATACTAGTATATATATATATATATATATATATATATATATATATATATATATATATATATGAATCGATGTCCTAAGTGACTATCTGTCAACGTAGAGTCGAAATAAAAATAGGTAGAGTCTTGAAATTTTCAGGGTACATTCCGTACACTATATGCTATTCATAGATGAACACTAAAAAATGATTCTGCAAAATGTTGGTATTGAAAGGTAGAAATTAGAAAATTCCGTAGAAAGTCTACAAGTACCATATGAAATGCACAGAGAAAGTATAAAAACCAGAGAAAGTATGCACAGAGAAATTCAGAGACTATACCTGTTCTGCAATTAGTAGCCTATAATCTCATACGAAAAAAAACATTCCATAATCATAATCAATTACTAGTTGTTTTTAAATCTATTAATTTAACATGTAAGAGACGATTTTAACGCTTGCAGGCGAAGCCGCCACTGGTCGATATATATTGATTTATAATATGTAGGCCTATTATTATACGTAATATAGCAATTTCCTATTGATATATATATATATATATATATATATATATATATATATATGTGTGTATATTTATACATTTTATTTAAAGGTATTAATTTACCTACATTAATACAATACTTTATAGCCTATAGGCCTACGTAGGTACATATTAATATATCTTGCATTATTACAGTATATTGTACACTATTGTAATGTAAACTATTGTACACTATTGTACAATGAGGTCATTGTATTGAATTACATAGTATTTAATTGTATTATATTAAAATTTATATGATACTTTGCGTAATTTTAATAGGTCTATTGTTCACTATATTACACTGATACTTCTAGCCAGGCTGTTCTCGTTTACTTTAATGGGAGATAGAAACAGATTAGGCCTATATTACAAATGGGATACTCGGGTATATTTGAGAAATAATGTTTTCGAACACTTCCGAAACCTCTAACATTATGAATGTCCTTTTCTCTACCAGTACGAGATGTTGACAACCCAATTTGTTTTTGGCGAGTGCTTTTTGTTAAAGGACCGAGCTGCGCAAAGGGAGCCGCTGTTTTGAAAGCAAGCAGGGCTCTCCTGACACGAAACAGAAGGTATATATTTCAGACCGCGTGTCACTGTAATGTTATCTTCCAGTTTGACTATCTTCCGAAGGTTCGTCTGGTTTGCGTTAAGGGTGTAATCGCAACAAATGCGGCAATGTAGGGGTTTCAAAGTAAATAAGGGGAAGTAGAAATATATTTACTCGACAATATGTCGTTGTCTTGATGATTTCGATGTTTTTCAAAACAAATATGTGTATGTTTTTTTTTTAGGAATATTTAGAAAACTTTAAAATAGTACAATGTTATGCTCAACTACCCGGAAATGCTTAGGCTGTCTATGAGTTGCTTGTACATGCCGTAACCAACTAGACTACATTTTATCTCGTAGGGGATGTCTATGCAATCAAAAGTTATATATATATATATATATATATATATATATATAAATATATATATATATAGTATGATTTTTCAATTTCCTCTATTAGTTCACACTTTTCCTATATATATATATATATATATATATATATATATATATATATATATATTATGATTTTTCACTTTCTTCTATTAGTTCACACTTTTCCTATATATATATATATATATATATATATATATATATATATATATATATATATATATATATATTTTAAAATAACAAGGTTATTAAAATACAAGAATATTTATTAATTTATATCCAAAGCTTTTCGTTGGTAAACAGTACCAGCATCATCGGGAATGAAAATTACAATAACGTAATTAATGACACATTAAGTGTTGGGTTACACTTAATCGAAAAAAATGATGGGTATAGCGGAATTTGAACAATAAAAATTCGTTAAAAAATAAGTCATGAAAAATTCTAGTTTATTATATATTTTTAAAACTCGCAATATCATTAAAAAAGTATCGTAATATAAAAAAGAGGTAATTTGTGTTTTTGCAAGTTGGTGTACATGTGAACCATTGCAAGTACAGTAAACCTACATCTGGCATAAAACACAGGACATGTAATCCTAGGGAGCGCCTTGTACGCAAACAGTGCGGTTTGTTTACGAGAATGGCAGGGAAATGTAGGAAGCTCATGTCAAGTGTGTAAACCGTGAAGGACATTTTGTAAGCTAATGACCACTCTGTGACCCCTACACCGAACACGATGATAGGTGCATGTCGTTCGAGCCCGCTACGATACGGCTATACTTACCCCACTATTGGCACGTACGTAAGCCTTATCTATATGATATTGTGCAAAATGGAAGCTATGTAATGGCGAGTGCCTAAGTGCTTTGCGCGCTCGGGTAGAAACAACGCCGTCTAGTTGGCGTCATGGATAAATGTACAGGAAACAAATATTTTCAATTAACTTACTCGGAAGAAAAAAACAGGAAGTACCAAGTTAAATGTGGGCATGCAACTCGACGAGCTAAAGTAAACAAAATGGTGTCGTTATTTGAATCCGAATAAAATAGGGGCATAATAAAACAAGATTAAAAATTTGTAGCCTATATCAGGATTGTTTTGATTTAAAGAAGGAATTGAATTTATACAGTAAATGAAAAATATATAAATACACATTTTAATCTCCATTTCTGCTTCGGTAAAAAAAAGAAAATTCTATTTTAGTTACTTTTTGTAAAATAATTAAAATTAATAAAATTATTAGGTATCTTAAAATCACTGATTATGTTGACCTAGTCACTAAATAGCTTTCGATGAAGAGTAACAAATGTTATTATTTTATAGTGAATGTTCATTTTATTAATAAGTAGTGCTAATTTAACATAAGGTTTATTTACCAAAATTTTATTATATCTTTTATTTTAGCTGTATGATGAGTGTAATAATTAATTAATAACGCACATTTGGCCGATAATTATTGTATTATTGCTTCACAATTAATAATTTGTTTCTGAGATTTAATAATATATTGACTAATAATTAATCATTTTTTTCTTACAATTATTAATTTTTTGATCCACAATTAATAATTTATTGACCCAGAGTTGACAATTTATTGCTCACAATTAATAATATATTGACTCATAATTAATAATTTATTGCCTCACAATTATTAATTTTTTGATCCACAATTAACAATTTATTGGCCCAGAGTTAATAATTTATTTCTCTAAATTAATTATTTATTGACTCACAATTAATAATTTATTGACTCACGATTAATATTTTTTGAACCACAATTAATAATTTGTTGACCCACAACTAATAGTTTATTGCCTCACAATTAATATTTTTTGATCCACAATTAATAATTTATTGACTCACGATTAATAGTTTATTGCCTCACAATTAATAACTTTTGATCCACAAACTAATAATTTATTGACTCACGATTAATAGTTTATTGCCTCACAATTATTAATTTTTTGATCCACAAATATTAATTTATTGATCCATAGTGGATAATTTATTGCTCACAATTAACAATTTAATGACTCACAATTAATGGTTTATTGCCCCACAATTATTAATTTTTTGATCCACAGTTAATAATTTATTGATCAACAGTTAACAATTTATTGTTCACAATTAATAATTTATTGACTCAAAACTAATAGTTTATTTCCTCACAATTAATATTTTTTTGATCCACAATTAATAATTTATTGTCTCACACTTAATAATTTATTGACTCACGATTAATAGTTTATTGCCTCACAAATAATAATTAATTAACTCACACTTAATAATTTATTGACTCACTATTAATAGTTTATTGCCGCACAATTAATAATTTATTGACTCACGATTAATAGTTTATTGCCTCACAAATAATAATTAATTAACTCACACTTAATAATTTATTGACTCACTATTAATAGTTTATTGCCGCACAATTAATAATTTATTGACTCACAATTAATAGTTTATTGCCTCACAATTAATAATTTTTTGATCCACAAATATTAATTTATTGATCCATAGTGGATAATTTATTGCTCACAATTAACAATTTATTGACTCACAATTAATAGTTTATTGCCCCATAATTATTAATTTTTTGATCCACAGTTAATAATTTATTGACCAACAGTTAATAATTTATTGCTCACAATTAATAATTTATTGACTCACAACTAATAGTTTATTTCCTCACAATTAATATTTTTTTGATCCACAATTAATAATTTATTGTCTCACACTTAATAATTTATTGACTCACGATTAATAGTTTATTGCCTCACAAATAATAATTAATTAACTCACAATTAATAATTTATTGACTCACTATTAACAGTTTATTGACTCACGATTAATACTTTATTGTCTCGCAAATAATAATTTATTGACTCACAATTAATAATTTATTGAATCACTATTAATAGTTTATTGCCTCACAATTAATAATTTATTGACTCACAATTAATAGTTTATTGCCTCACAATTAATAAATTTGATCCACAATTAATAATTTATTGACTCACGATTAATAGTTTATTGCCTCACAATTAATAATTTTTTGAACCACAAATATTAATTTATTGATCCATAGTGGATAATTTATTGCTCACAATTAACAACTTATTGACTCACAATTAATAGTTTATTGCCCCACAATTATTAATTTTTTGATCCACAGTTAATAATTTATTGCTCACAATTAATAATTTATTGACTCACAACTAATAGTTTATTTCCTCACAATTAATATTTTTTTGATCCACGATTAATAATTTATTGTCTCACACTTAATAATTTATTGACTCACGATTAATAGTTTATTGCCTCATAAATAATAATTAATTAACTCACAATTAATAATTTATTGACTCACTATTAACAGTTTATTGACTCACGATTAATAGTTTATTGCCTCGCAAATAATAATTTATTGACTCACAATTAATAATTTATTGAATAACTATTAATAGTTTATTGCCTCACAATTAATAGTTTATTGACTCACAATTAATAGTTTGTTGCCCCACAATTAATAAATTTGATCCACAATTAATAATTAATTGACTCACGATTAATAGTTTATTGCCTCACAATTATTAATTTTTTGAACCACAAATATTAATTTATTGATCCATAGTGGATAATTTATTGCTCACAATTAACAACTTATTGACTCACAATTAATAGTTTATTGCCTCGCAAATAATAATTTATTGACTACAATTAATAATTTATTGAATAACTATTAATAGTTTATTGCCTCACAATTAATAATTTATTGACTCACAATTAATATTTTATTGCCTCAGAATTAATAAATTTGATCCACAAACTAATAATTTATTGACTCACGATTAATAGTTTATTGCCTCACAATTAATATTTGTTTGAACCACAAATATTAATTTATTGATCCATAGTGGATAATTTATTGCTCACAATTAACAACTTATTGACACACAATTAATAGTTTATTCCCCCACAATTATTAATTTTTTGATCCACAGTTAATAATTTATTGACCCAGAGTTAATAATTTACTGCTCACAATTAATAATTTATTGACTCACAACTAATAGTTTATTTCCTCACAATTAATATTTTTTTGATCCACAATTAATAATTTATTGTCTCACACTTAATAATTTATTGACTCACGATTAATAGTTTATTGCCTCACAAATAACAATTAATTAACTCACAATTAATAATTTATTGACTCACTATTAACAGTTTATTGACTCACGATTAATAGTTTATTGCCTCGCAAATAATAATTTATTGACTGCAATTAATAATTTATTGAATAACTATTAATAGTTTATTGCCTCACAATTAATAATTTATTGACTCACAATTAATATTTTATTGCCTCACAATTAATAAATTTGATCCACAATTAACAACTTATTGACTCACCATTAATAGTTTATTCCCCCACAATTATTAATTTTTTGATCCACAAATATTAATTTATTGACCCAGACTTAATAATTTATTGCTCAAAATTAATAATTTATTGACTCACAACTAATAGTTTATTTCCTCACAATTAATATTTTTTTGATCCACAATTAATAACTATTAATATTAGTTGTGATAATAGTTATTAACTATAACTATTACTATTAATATTGTCTCACACTTAATAATTTATTGACTCTCAATTAATAGTTTATGGCCTCTCAATTAATAATTTATTGACTCTCAATTAATAGTTTATGGCCTCTCAATTAATAATTTATTGTCTCACAACTAATAGTTTATTTCCTCACAATTATTAATTTTTTAATCCACAATTAGTGATTTGTTAACACAGAGTTGATAATTTATTGCTCACAATTAATATTTTATTGATTCACAATTAATAGTTTATTGCCTCTCCAATAATAATTTTTTGATCCACAATTAATAATAATTTATTGGCCAACAGTTGATACTTTATTGCTGACAATTAATAATTTCTTGACTCACAATTAATAATTTATTGATCCACAGTTAATAAACTACATTGTTCACTAAAACGCGTTTCAAAGACATTGTCATCGTCAGTGAGTTATAACTACTACAAAATGTAATAGTAATTACTACTAATCTAAGTAATTTGAGTCAAAAGATTATTAATTGTGAGCGAATGTAGATTTCCAATTAAATAATACAGTTTATAACATTAAATATCACTGCTATTATGAAGTTAAGCGAATTAAACTACCATTACAATCAGAACGTTTGCCTATAAAATTTATAATTTCGTTGACTAATGTTGTGGAAGGTTAAAGTAATTAATTTCAATAAGTATTTAAATGGAGGCACCAATGGTTTTGGAACAATCCCCCAATTTCAAACAATAGTTTTATTGAATAATATTTTTTTAATTTTTAAAGCTAAATTATTTTGTACTAAACACATAATCTGAGTTCAGCCTTTAAGAGATTATATTTTATTGAAACACAAATTCTAACCATTATAATTGGACATAATGGCCTTGTGATTACGACAAAATAAACACGTCCCTGGTAACGCGACCATTAAGGGGCCCCCGGAGGAATATCTTCATTTACTTATCGACGCAATCAGCAATCACTTCTGTTTAATGAAAGGTATTGTGCAAACATCAACTCCCACTGCCGCGATGATTACAGACCGCCACTTCCTGGGGAGGCGTGGCCAGACCCAAACTTTAAGATAAATCACCACAGCTTCACGGCTACACCGGGGTCTAGTAAATTATCTTTTGGGAAAACCTCCAACATTATGCTTGCAGTTATAGCGCCAATTTTTCAGAGTAGGTGTTGGTAAAATAAACACAAAGAGTGTATTTTTTTTTAAAATAAAATTTCACTATTAATGTTTTTAAATTAATGGGATTTTTAATTTTTTCAATCTGAATGCATTTATCAGAAATGTCAGAAAACAGTATTTATTTAATAATTTGGTTACATTAATTTTAAAGTAATTGAAGGCATCTGAGATGTAATACTAGGGAAAACATTATGCATACTAGCTCATGCAGAAAGTCATCCAAACAGGGAAAAATTTGTAGTTACACTATAATAGTGATACAAAAAAAATTTTAAGTTTTAATAAAAAACAAAAAACACTACAACACACACTAACATCATTGATTTTAACTTTTTATAAAAAAGAGTTTCATTATGTTTTTCTTAATATTAATAATGTAAATGTAAAGTACCCGGTTAGGTTAGATTTATGTTTTTTTTAATTATGTTGTAAGTAAAGTCATTCGGCGACACACACACACATGCATATATTCACATTCAATAAATTATTCTTGTAATTAGTGTATATTATTTAATCTTAAAAATAATTCCAACAGGAAAACATATTTGATATTCTATATATATATATAGGCCTATATATATATATATATATATATATATAGAGAGAGAGAGAGAGAGAGAGGGGGGGAGGGAGGGAGAAAGAGAAAGAGAGAGGTATATATATGCTTGTGTGTGTGTGTGTGTGTGTGTATGTGTGTATGTGTGAGTGTGTGTGTGTGTGTGTGTGTGTGTGTGTGTGTGTGTGTGTGTGTGTGTGTGTGTGTGTGTGTGTGTGTGTGTGTGTGTGTGTGTGTGTGTGTGTGTGTGTGTGTGTGTGTGTGTGTGTGTGTGTGTGTGTATGTGTGTGTGTATGTGTGTGTATGTGTGTGTGTGTGTGTGTGTGTGTGTGTGTGTGTGTGTGTGTGTATGTGTGTGTGTATGTGTGTGTGTATGTGTGTGTGTATGTGTGTGTGTGTGTGTGTGTGTGTGTGTGTGTATGTATGTGTGTGGGTGTGTGTGTGTGTGTGTGTGTGTGTATGTGTGGGTGTGTGTGTGGGTGTGTGTGTGTGTATGTATGTGTGTGGGTGTGTGTGTGTGTGTATGTGTGTGTGTGTGTGTGTGTGTGTGTGTGTGTGTGTGTGTGTGTGTGTGTGTGTGTGTGTGTGTGTGTGTGTGTGTGTGTGTGTGTGTGTGTGTGTGTGTGTGTGTGTGTGTGTGTGTGTGTGTGTGTGTGTGTGTGTGTGTGTGTGTGTGTGTGTGTGTGTGTGTGTGTGTGTGTGTGTGTGTGTGTGTGTGTGTGTGTGTGTGTGTGTGTGTGTGTGTGTGTGTGTGTGTGTGTGTGTGTGTGTGTGTGTGTGTGTGTGTGTGTGTGTGTGGGTGGGTGGGTGTGTGGGTGTGGGTGGGTGTGTGTGTGTGGGTGTGTGTGTATGGGTGGGTGTGTGTGTGTCCGTGTGTGTGTCTGTGTGATAAGAAGTAAAATTATCGTTGCCCTTTTTTTTAAAGATTTAATGACATTACCACTAAAATTGATTATTTTTACCGCCTACTTCAAAATTTCTCGCACCATAAAGTATTAAGTTTTAGACAATACCGACTACGTCTAGAAAACCGATAAATCCGACACGGCATGAATACTGTTTAGAAATTTTAGAAAATGTGACCACAGCCTCAGTGAAACCACACACATTAAACACTATAACTTGACTGTTTATTTAGTATTATTACAGTAATATAACCGGGCATTACAATCTAGGCCTAACTGTATCTGTTGTTACGGTATCTGTTATTACTAAAAACATAATATAATAATAAAACTTAAATCGGATATGGGTAATACGCACAAAACTATAGTTTAGGCACAACAGCAGACGGAACACTGCTATCTTGAAACTGTCACATATAATATAAACTGAATGTTCATGTAAGCTCAGCAATGGAGCAATGTCTCACTTTACCACTGCATTTTGTCATCAATGTGGTAAATTATTCAAATTTGTTTCATATTTTAAGATAAACAGGTATTTTCCAGTTTTAACTACTGCAAAGTATTTCTTTACCCTAACTGAAAAACTCCTAGCGTTTAGGGAAGTTCGTAAAAAATGTGCTTCTAATTTTGAACGAAAATCTCCGTCCGTAGGGAGACTGACATGTCACAAATAGTTAATATAGGCGTGTATAAATCCACTGTAGTTTTAGTTAAGCCAGACGTAAATATATTTTATTAATATACTTTATCGTAAATAAATAACTTGAAGTTAGGCCTACATTTACATGTTTTACCCTAAACTTGTTCACTCGAAGAACGTAATAAATTTTTCAACGCTTTTTAAATTATGTAATAAGTTTTTGCTCTTGTTCCGTCTCAAAGAGAACATATTTGGAAGAGGTGGGGCTGCAGCCCCGCTAATGAATTGTCTAGGTTTCAGCCCCTGGACAGACTTTTATGTGCTTATCTGAGGCGAAACTGCTTTTCATTAATAACCGAACAATATAAATGCAGTTTTTATTCATAAGGAATGAGAGACCCATAAAATTCTCTGAACGTAATTAAAATATCCTCCGGTGGGCGTTGAAGCCTCCTCTAAGAGTCTGTAAACGGCTTCATAGCGACGGGCTCTCGTCACACCTCCCTCCGGGCTGCTTGTTTCTTCGCAGGCTCCATTTACTCTTGGTTAATGTGTGGTCGTAAGCCCATCATCTACATCGGAGCCCTGTGCCTACCATGGACACTCGTGATGCCGCGGTGTTTGGAAATTGAAATAAATTGCGGCAATGGCGTAAACAGAAAAATATTTAAAAGGCTGGTGGGTGAAGAGAGGTGAAGATAACCCCGCTTGGAAAATATGGTAGCTATAGTGTAAACTCTAAGAGTCTTCTATCTGAGGGAAGTAGATTTAGGCCTACTCTGTGGCATTACACAATCATTAATTAGCTTAATTTATCATATAATAAAGTCTTTTACATTTTAAAATTTGTTATAAATTACTTGTATTTTGTACATCAAAAATTACATGAAGATCAGGCTTATGAATATTGCAGGCACCCTTTTTCAGTTTATACCATAAAACCACCTATTTATTACATTGTGAGTGGCCCTATTTATTATTGATTATAGTATGGAATACATAACATCATCCGTAAATAATATGGATTGCAGTGAGCAATGTGGGTTTGTAAACATATTCTATTATTTAATAAGTAGATATAAAACGCAGCAAAACGCAAACATGGGATGATATTTTAATTTACATTTAGTGCTATTTTATAGTTTAAACTTTTCACTTTTCCATTTTTGTATTTTTTAAACCCACCCCAAATCTCCCTTTTAAATCCGCAACTGCATTAAACTAAAACTGATTGCAACAACTTTCGGTAGAATAAAGAGACATTCAACAACCGAAAATATTTTTTTTTAATTTTATATTTTAGTTTTTATTTGGATAACGACCTTATCCCCATTAAAGTACTCTCAATTACATTTGGCGCATTAGTCCCATCGGTACTTCAACTGTTCGAAACATTGTTTATTCTTCGTCAGTAATGGCCGACAGTTCCTTCCTTGACGCCATCAATATTGTAGATTCTGTATCTTCCTATGATCCGCTTCATGCGAAGTACGAGGTCAAAGGAAACATGCAATGTTTTCTTAAAAACTGGTTTACACAGATGGATTATCGTGCTTTGCGTGGTATATTTACAGGATAATACACAAATAATCTAAAAGACATTACACAGAAACATTTCAATATG
>JBAIZL010000005.1:57993930-57996430 GCA_036971475.1 Prosapia bicincta | reverse complement strand
AATGAAGTTGCAATGATAATTATATTATTCTATAAATATTTGTTTAAAAAATATTTTTTTATATCATTATTTAAAGTCTTTATTGGTGTACAGTTACAGAAGACCGAGCTCTTTTATATCTAATATAACGAATTAAAGTCTCTAAAGTTATTTTAAAAAACAAGTAAATTAATCAAAGATTTTTAAATAATTTAAGAATTGGGAAAGTCAGAAAAATTTACTAAAATATATACGAATATTATGGCAAAAGTAAAGATGAGTTATAAAGAATTCAAATTTGGTTTTACCTAAAATAAACATTGCTATTTACTTATTTATTTCTTGTTGATAACCATGTAGGCCTATACTTTACTAATATTTTAAATGTAGTAGAATAAGTATGAATACCAATTTTATGCATGAGAAATGATTCTCTATTATTTACACGTAAATCTTATACAGTTCAATATTTAATAAAATTTCTCCGTAAGGTATAAAACCAATTTAAACACATAATTGGATGAAATGAATTATATTTAAATATACTTTACTAGGAACCAAACATATCAGAGGGATAAACTGTAGAGCAAAAGTGAGTAAATGTTTAAGGAAATTACATTCTTGTTTTTATTAAAAATTAAATTACTTTTTAAAGTGGAGTAAAAACAATATTTAAAAAGAAACCAGAGTTTACTGTTAAGTGGCTGTGTAGATACCTTAATACATAATGTCTTAAATGCTGGAAATTCTACAAACAGCTACTTTTAAATTATGAGTTACATATATCAATGACGCTATATATTCAGATCACCTTAAAATAACTTTCAAGCCTGTAGATATTTAATTAATTATTTTGTAGTTATATTAGAAATACATAATAATTTTAGGATAATGTTAGAATAAATTACTGTTTTATTTGATATTTCCTGGGAGTCAACCCGAAGTTGGGAAAGTAAATACGGCCGGATCGACCGTAGCCGAGGGTAATAAAATTTTGCCAAATAAACGTCCCAATTAATTGTTTCAAACAAGCGACTTTCGTTCGGTGTCCAGCTTTGTTTTTATTGCTTTTTGGTGAGCAGTTCTTTTGGCGATGAAGGTTGACGTACAAGCGAGGAAGGATCATTCTACGAAACATAAATGTTCATGTTTGTAAGTTAGCTGCCAATTATGTGAATTTTATATTTTGTGAAAGGTTAAACGACCAGTTCCTTCTAGAATCGAATCTCCAAAAATACTTTGCGCTTTCATGTAAGCTGACCAGTCAAGACACGAAAATACTCGTATTTATAAGAGTAAACAGCCGCCGTCATGGAAAGTTAAAACATAACATTAAAATCTACTGGACTATGAACTGAAAACGCCTTTTGGCTAGCTAATGCTATATTTGTAGGAGAGGACAATTATCTGATCCGTCACAAAACGCTCATCGTATTTTAGCTCAAATTATGTGATTACATTGATTTTATGCAACAGCAGATTTTAAACTATACGTTATGTGGTAGGGCAGCTGTTTTAACACGTAGCTATGTTATTCAAATCCTTCTATAAGCTCACACTTTCTCTATATATATTTTGTTCAAATTTTCAATCGTTAATAAAATATTGTTCATTCACTAAAGTTCAAATACATGTTTTTCAACTTGTAGTGGATGATACTTGATGTTAGTACAGTTTTTTCAAATATTATTCTATTAATTAAATTTAATTACTTAATTTTTACCTTAAAATTACTAAATAAAACCTTTTACAAAAGGGCAAGATATGCAATATAGTTATTTCTTCCCAGTTGACCTAAAATATGTGACGACATACAACAGCTGATTTTATTTTATGGGTTGTGTGGTAGAACAACTGTTTTAACGCATAGGTCATGTTATTAAATGTATAATAATTTTTTAACTAAATTTTATTGTTAAAATTCCTCTATGGCCATGATTTTATTCCTGATTAAGTGTTCACCCAAAACTCTGTATTAACAGAGTAATCTTGTTAATACTTTTGCCACAGAATCGAGAGAAGATTTTTTAAAGTAATGTATAGTTCATAACGTACCAGGCACTAGTTACCTTCTCCTTGTACAGGCTATATCTTGTTCAAATTGTTATTAAAAAAACTGTTTATTCATGCTTTTAAGTTCGAATACATTTTTTTAAACTTGTAGTGAATGATATTTGATGTTAATACAGGTTTTTTTCAAATATTAATTTAATAATAATTATTAGTGAATTAATTTTAGTTTTATATGGGAGAGAAACTTTTCACAAAAAGGGCAAGGTGTACAATACAGTTATTTCGTTCCAGTTGACCTAAAATAAGTGACAAAATATGATTTCATAAAACAGCTGTTTTTATGTTATGGGTTATGTGGTAGAACAGCTTTTTTAACGCATAGGTCATGTTACCTAATTTATATTAATTGTAATTATTTAATGAAAGGAATAACTAGTTCAAAATTGTTCTGTGTTGACTTTACTAAATTCGATTTAAAAAAATTTCTTGTTTATGACTTTTTTCATTT
>JBAIZL010000005.1:57946430-57986430 GCA_036971475.1 Prosapia bicincta | reverse complement strand
TTACCACAAGGCTTTGCTTCAAGCCCTTCGATCCTGGTGACACACGTCGGCGAGCGAAACCGTAGTTTACTGGTTGGAAATTCGTTCCAAAGGCCGAGGTTCTTGAGCCAATCTAGGCCTTACAGTAATGCCCTTGAGGTCTTATTCTGTTACCACAAGGCTTTGCTTCAAGCCCTTCGATCCTGGTGACACACGTCGGCGAGCGAAACCGTAGTTTACTGGTTGGAAACTCGTTCTAAAGGCGGAGGTTCTTGAGTAAATCTAGGCCTTACAGTAATGCCCTTGAGGTCTTATTCTGTTACCACGAGACTTTGCTACAAGCCCTTCGACCCTGGTGACACAAGTCGCCTGTGTTGAGCAGCAAGAGTTTGATTGGCGCTCGTGAAGGGCAGAGTGTTTACACGACGTATATAGTCCTTCGTAGTCGCTTCAACAGTACTGACTCGGTTGAGAATCGTCGTGGAGATTCATAACCTCCCTACATCATAACTGCCCTAGTAGGCCTACAAGGGACATTATTTCATTTCCCCATTGCTTCCCAATTCCATTTATCTTTTATTATTCTTATTCTTACAAAAGAGTGGAATTATGGAATGAGCCTTATGTTCATTATGGTAATGTGCTCAGCGCAAGTCTACAACCGCTCATTATTATTCTACGTACATTTACACTAGATGGCTTGAATTGAGAGATAAATAATGACACAAATACTTGGTCGCTACCTCGGATCGAACTCAAGTTAGTAATGAATTCACGTAAGGAATACTAAGCCACCTTAAAGTAAAAATACTCCATCGAACCTTATTTATAAATTTTATTATAACTACAAGTCTAATAAAACAAAGTTTTATAAAAAAATTTTAAACACACCGTAACAACAAAATTATAAGTAATTAAAATCATTAATTAATTGTAGGTGGCAATTAAATTTGTGAAAACGCTTTCTCTTTCTGACCATTTCGGCATGAATAATATCCCCAAAGTATAACGTTAAATCGCGTCTTTGAAGAAGGCTATTAACATTAAACTACAGCCACTATCTTACCACAGTTTTACTTGAGTGTGACAGGAATAAATCTGGAATAATATGAACTCATCACAGTCTAAACATATCGCGTAGATAAATGTTCGTCCTGCTTAAACTCAATGAACCGTAATAAATTATTAACTAATTTAAAATATCACTGAGGGAAATATCTGTCAGATGGGAAAAGGAAAGGAGAATGCTTATAATTTATCTGAAAGAGGCGACGGTCCGTATCTGAGAAGGCCGCTATAAATCCGGCCGCTGAAGGCACATTCATCAATGGGCTAAACTTGGCCTTCCAATGAGTATAGGCTACATACGTTTTATCATTTTGTATAATTAAATATTTGGACAGCTCTAACCGTCTGTTTGTAAACCGGGTTCATCTTTTTAAATGGCGGCCTTGAATGAAGAATTTGCCACAATAAACAATATTTGGAACCGTTTAATATATTTTCCTTTTAGGTTTAGCAATAATAGATAGGACTTGCGTTTCTACAGAAGCCAAAATACTCGTTAGTTTTTAATTTATATCCATTTATAAGAAATAAATTTATGTTAATTTTTTTACTATTTGCATTCAGTCCAAACATCGATAGAAATTCATTTTGCAAAATCAATAATACATTAAATATCTGGAGCGTGCAATAAGAAACAATTAAATTTATTTATTGTCATAAAACAAAAAAAACACTTGTTTGAAATCATCTTAAATAAAATAAAATGTAATAAAACGTAACCTATTAGAAAAAAAAACAAAATAGTTTGTAGCACTTGGGGAAGTGCAGACAGAACCGTAAACGCTTATAGCCACGTCGCTATATGACGTGAGATAAACGTTTAATTTTGCGTAATGAAAACTTACTTAAACAATTGTTATCAGACGCGCCTAAGAAAGTTTTCACATCAAAAATTGGATAATTAAAAATACGTGCCTAACTATTATCATTATATTGAATTATTTGTTTGGGGGATTCATCAAAATTTAAATAAATTAATATATTTATTAACTGATTAAAACTACAATGAAAATATTGGAAAGAATCCCAATACCACAAAAATAATCAAACATAACAAATAAAACCAGTTACTTAAGACTAAACCCTAATCACTCTAGTTTGTACTTCTTGTTTGCTAGATTTTAATTTTGTAATAAAACCCTCTGATGATGATGTCATGGTCATCGAAATGTACATAAGAGTTTAATCTTAAGTAACTTGTTTTATTTGTTATTTTTGATTATTTTTGTGGTATTGGGGTTCTTTCCAATATTTTTATTGTAATATATTGTACCACTGTGCTCTTGATATTAAGTATGATTAAAACTATTTAATAATATCCTTTTTCCTTAACTGTTCAATAGATAATGTAACCTAACCTACGTGTTAAAGCAATAGGTATGTTTTAACAAAGCGAATAACATGAAATCAGCTGATATATGAAACGTATGTTGGCATTTAATTCATTTTGAGATATCTTATATCCTGATGGAATTTATATTGACGCTATTAATCTGACGGAAATTATACTGACACGAAATAGTATGTTTATCTTCAACCAATACGTTTTTTGTAGGCGTCGCTATAAACGTTTTCACTTTAAAAAAATCTAAAAAGTAAGATTGTGTAAGGTGTAATAAATTTAATATGATAATATTTGGGAAATTGTTTTTACTAGAGCCTCGTGCTACTCGAGTGGAATTTGTTTATTTGTTTTGGATCCAGATGAGAAGGTACATGGAAACATGAAGTGTATATGAACACTCCTTTATTAAACTTCTACATGGACTTTATTAAGGTTTCTTAGCCCGAGTGCTTCTTACTGTTCCAAAACCCAAACTCAAAGTTTAAACAATTTCAGATCATGTTGATGATAAGTAACATTTTAGTAGGCATTTCTAGACACCCATCAGCCCTCAGGCCCAACCAGGCTGTGAAAATGATCACCTAGTGTAATAATTCCTTCTAGGTTGTAATGTTGGTCACATTGTCTAAATTGAATTCCATATGTTAAAGTTACGATAGCTGTATTTTATCTTTACGAAATCATGACAACATTAAAGGTTATTTGGAATGTCGTTTTTATTACATAACGACACATATCATATAAATTACTAACAAATAAAAAAATGGGTATTTTCATATTACAATAACAATATTGGTACAAACATAACTATTATTACAAGTTACCTATGATTAAACCCTAAGAACCCATTGAGAAGTGTTTAACCACACATAACCTCTAACTGTATAAAACAACTGTGGCGTAATGTTTAACATAAATAAATGAAACCTCTCAACCACAAATAACTTTCTCCTTTTATTTAAAACCTTATGTACATTTCGATTGCATACCAATCATCCTCAGAGGTAATTTACAATGAAAATACAATTTTCATATGTATTAATTCATTTTTTTGGTATTTTCATTGTAAATTACCTCTGAGGATGATTGCTATGCAATCGAAATGTACATAAGATTTAAATAAAACGAAAAAGGTATTTGTGGTTGAGAGGGTTCATTTATTCACGTAACCTGTAATATTATTTATGCCTTATTTTGTATTATGTTTGAGGTTTTGGGGTTTTTACCAAATTTTTATTGTCATATATTGTACCACGGTGGTCTTTATATTGCATGTTTTAATATTTTTATTGAGATATATATCTATACAAATAATAAACAATGTGTCAGGAGCTTTTAAAGAATTAGATGCGTATAAACAACACATTACAAACCTACAATTGCCTAATACATTGCTACTCAAAACAAACCAAATTCTTTATTCTTTAACCATAACACAAATCTTCTTCTGGTCCTCTCATCTCTTTATTTCTTCCTGCAATGTAAGCAAGGGTAATCCATTCCCCCGTGCCTAAAAAAGGTTTTTGTAACCCGGGTCTGGTGCCCTAGAACCCGCCCAGCCACTTATAGCCAGCTGAAACCGTCTCACATGCGCGTGCGGTTAGTACTCCTACCGCGAGGGAAGGAAACGAGATTGACTGTCGATCTACCAACCTGATAAGGTCTTTCCATGGATAATCAAGAGATAGTGAAATAAAAAAGTACGGTAAATATCACGCTAAGAGCAGGTTGAAAAAACCTTAAAAACCCCTGCCCAGAAAGTTCGGCGACAGATTTTGTACGAACCCTGGAGACTAGGATATCCTTAAGCTCACGTATAAGGAGGGTTATTACCTAGAAAATACCTCGTTAGTGAGGTAAGAGTAACAAGCACCTCTTTTTCAGCTACCTACTCGAAACTGAAGTGGCATTCAAAGTAAAATTCCTTTGTAGCTAAGCTGCGACCCTGGGGGTGTGCCCCTGCGCCACCTGTAAGATAACCGTGAAGCAGATTAATATTAGTATGTATATTTTATGGTTAGAGCAAGGCAATCCGAAGGGGCAGCAGGAGTCCGTGTGTGTCGGGGTCGGGGTTGTTTCTACCCAGTGAGGAAATGAGCGTGGATGCTGTATGTGAGTGAGCCTCTTTGTAGAACCTTGTTGCTAAGTGTCGGAGGTGATGTTTGATGTAGGCTACCCAAAGAACTCAAGCCTCCATCACTTCATCGTATCTGTGCGGAGCTGTGATAGCGAAAACAGCTTTGCAATTGGCGTCTCCAGCATTGAAAGAGTTAAACCTACATTACAGCTTACTATTAATGTACAATATAGAAAGTAAGAAGGGCTAAGAGTTATAAGGAAAGCTGTTGTATATCAATATGAGTTACTTAAACATAACCTATAAGAGGAGAGGAGGACACACGTGACTATTAGCCGCCATGCTAGAGTCTCGGGCATTTACAGGACAATTCCATCACCCTAAACAAGTTATATAAACAAAAAGTTTCTAAAGTCAATTCCTACTTATGTCAACAAAGAAACATTGTATTTTAGTACTGTAACTTTTTTATTAAATAATTACAATTAATATAAAGTAACATAATATATTACAATGAAAATATTGGAAAGAACCTCAATTCCACAAAAATAATCAAACATAACAAATAATACAAGTTACTTAGATTAAACCCTTATGTACATTTCGATGACACTGTCATCATCATCATCAGAGGGTCTTATTACAAAATTACAATCTAGCAAACAAGAAGTATCACTCTAGTTTGTAACTTCTTATTTGCTAGATTGTAATTTTGTAATAAGACCGTCTGATGATGATGATGACATGGTCATCGAAATGTACATAAGGGTTTAATCTTAAGTAACTTGTTTTATTTGCTATTTTTTATTATTTTTGTGGAATTGGGGTTCTTTCCAATATTTTCATTGTAATATATTGTACCACTGTGCTCTTGATATTGCAAACATAAAATCAGCTGTTTTATGAAATCATATGTTATCACTTATTTTAAGTCAAACAAAATAACTAAACTGCATATCTTGCTCCTTATGTAAATGTTTTTCTCCCATATAAAACTAAAATTAATTCAATAAATGTAATCAATAAATTACCGACGAATATTTGAAAAAACTGTTTTAACATCAAGTGTCTACTACAAGTTTAGAAAAATGTATTTGAACTTTTGTGGATGAATATAAAGTATTTTATTAACGATTTGAACAAGATTTAAATATAAGATAGTGTGAACTAATAGTAGGAATTAAAAAAATGTAGCCCTTTACGAAACATCCTATTTCACTTTAATATTGCGGGGTAAAAGTGTTATACATAATAAATATAAATGGTTTTCATTGATTCATGTCGACTTTCCAAATATGCGGGTCCAGTACTGCATCTATAGTGGAGAATATTCAGAAAGTATATAAATATAAACCGTTGGCAAAAATACTGAAAAAGAATCTTAATCTAAATCTAAAATTTCTATAACTATTTAAAACTTAACTAATAATAAATAATTCTCACAAATATCTTATGATAAACATTTGTATTGTAACCGGGTTTACTATCGGTTACCAAGAAGCCGTCCTCAGAGGCATAACAACGACTTTTAGTTGTTATGCATCTGAAGATGGTTTCTTGGTCACCGAAATGTGCAACAAGTTAAAATAAAAATATTTGTTGTTTGAAATTTTTGAGGATTAGGCTATTTATTAACATTTTGATTTAATTTTTGTAACAAATCTAAAAACCATTACATTATACCTCATAATTCCTTCCTTATTACGTCAAACGTTTAAATTTAATTACAGTTATTATATGTTAACTTTTATGTATTTGTTTTTTATAAAGTATTTTTAAATGAGTAAAAGTGTTTTGCAATTACTAATATAGACATCGTTTATGTAAATGAAACAAACATTTTTAATTATATATTACAAAACGTAAACCACGTATGTCACATGAGATTTGAGTTTAATTATCGACTATAGAGAATTACGGTAGAAAAATGTTTTTCGAAGAAATTGCGAAAAAAAGGATTACATTTTTTTAAGGTAATCAATTAGGAAAAAATTAATATCAATATAATCTAGGCTTACGTGGTTCTTTATTATTAATTAAGAAGTTATATTTAGTAAACCATTTGACGAAAACTTTAAAATATAGGCTTTACGAAGTAAATAATATGTAGGCCCATATATATATATACCTCATTTATAAAAACAAATGTTTAATTTCGGTAAAAACTGTTTTTTTAAGCTCACACTCTAAATAGTTTCTAATACTTAGGCCTTATATTGTTTATACTTTATATTACATTTTTAGCTTATATTTTCATTTCTTAATATGATTTATTACATTTAATTAGTTGCAAGCGTTGACACTCGTCCCTAAAAAGTATTATACAAAAATAAATTTCCTATAAAACTAAACATGCACAGTTTTATAATCGGAAAAATATAAAAATAAAAATTATAAAATCCGTTCGTAAACATATACCTAACTACATTTGGAATTTACAAAACTTATTATATTTCTAAACCATGTATTAAGATTTTATTGGTTTTATAAATTAAAATCTATAAATTCAACTATTGAATATGGTAAACAATAATTTTATAGGACTAAAGCTATATTTTCAAAACAAAAACTCATCATTATTTATTCATGTAAATGCAATGAACAACTTTGTTTGGCGTTAAAAAGTAAAATGCATTATGCAACATTTCAAAAGTATATGCTAGGCTGAAATACTCATACTGAATGAACGACAATTGGATTTAAACAAGAACTTTATGCATTGGTTTCACTCCAGTCATAAATTCTGAGTTCAATTTCCATTCCAAATATTATATTAGCTATTTCTTAAACTGTCATGGAATAGTCGTAATGTTGGGAATTTTGCATTTCTTTAAATATATGTTAAAAGAGTTTGAAATGAAAGGACGTTTATTTTGAAGTGTGTTTGCATAAGTATGTTTCATGAATGTAAAACTCTAAATACGTTGTGTGTGCGTGTGTGTGCGTGTGTGTGTGTGTGTGTGTGTGTGTATGTGTATGGGTATGTGTGTGTGTGTGTGTGTGTGTGCGTGTGTGTGTGTGTGTGTGTGTGCGTGTGTGTGTGTGTGTGTGTGTGTGTGTGTGTGTGTGTGTGTATGTGTATGTGTATGTGTTTGTGTGTGTGTGTGTGTGTGTGTGTGTGTGTATGTGTGTATGTGTATGGGTATGTGTGTGTGTGTGTATGTGTGTGTGTGTGTTTGTGTGTGTGAGTGTTTGGTGAGGGAACGCGGGTGTGTGTCTGTATATTTTTGTGTTTGACGCTAATTTTATTTGTTATGCGTACATATTCTTTAAACAAAAAGTAATTGTCCTTACACACTAGATTTTAAACTCTTTACTAAATAATAGATGACGGTATGTTTGAGGGTAGTCCAAGTAGTAGCCCACTTTTCTTCAATCCAAAACTATTGTTTTAAAACATTTTTAAATTAACTACATTTAATATAATATTTTTAAAAAAAAGTAAAGGTACTAAAAAATAGTAGACTAGGAGAAAAATATAAAAATTTCCTTTTATACATCTTGTTAGGAACAATTCAAGAAAAAATGATTATTATACACTTGGATTAGATTATTTTTATGTTGAATACGTACATAGGCTTCCTACACATTATACAATGTACATCTCGTTACACAAATATTTCTCGTAGTTTTGTTCCCCATAACGTCTGTCGAATTTTTAAATTTAAACTTTTATAAAAACTTCCACGAACCAATGGTAAAGTAAATATAATAAACACCTTATCGATTGAAATGGATTTTAATGCTGTCTTCATTTAACTCCATGCTTTGAATACCAACGACTACGACACCAACATGTCAAAACAGTGAATATTTACCAAACAGAAATGAATACAGCATACAGCAATTATAGTTAGAAAGATTTCGTAGGTTTGACAAATTCATTGTACTCAATTTGATACGTTATATAAAAAAATAATTACATAAATACCGATGTTTTAAGTGAACCATAATTTGATGCAGTTTATTGCCCAATTTTAACTACCTGGAAGTGGAAAAGTCCAATAAGATAAATGTGGATCTTTGTGATTAAAAATTCCAGGCCACGAAACGATCGTACTAAATTTTGTTTGTTAAAGCATTAAAAGGTAGAGAAAACATTACGAGCCTCGGTGGAGGGGGGTGGGGGGAGTGGGTGGAACGCTCACGTATGGGAATCGACTTAGAATATATTACAGCGCTGGACGAGGGCTTTCAACATGCAAATAGATTATAAATCTCGGTGATTTGTTTGTTCAGGGGCACCTTGGGACCTCCAAATCCGCGATCCTATCCGTCTCACGATTCCTTTCTCACGATAACGCCAAACTAATTCCAAAACGTTGATTAACTTGTTAAATTTAGCTATTCTGTGGTCGACCGATTGCATCTGTGTTGGCTTGTTAGTTTCTGGTCCCGTACACGAACACAAAAGCGCGTGTTAATCGGCGCGCCGTCTAATGTCGCGAGCAGCTTCCTCTGCAACGTAATAAAAGGAGGAATTCTCCTTGGTCGTCGACGTTTTGTGGAGGACAGGGAAATCTGGACGGCCGAAACCTTTTATGAGTTTTGTTGCCATCTGAATGATGTGTATTAATAAAACAAAATAGCATCATGGATAGTAAACGTTTAGGTCTCTGCTCTCTCTCTCTCTCTCTCACACACACACACACACACACACACACACACACACACACACACACACACACACACACACACACACACACACACACACACAAACACACAGACAGACACACACACACTCACAGACACACAAACACTCACACACATACACACACACGCGCTCGCGGGCGCATGGTCCTTGGTGTTTCTCACTCAAAATTTTAAAAAATTTGAGTGGATATGTGAAAATTATTGTATTAACGATTAAGAATTTGAACAAGATATAGGGGGAATTTAAACTAATAGAAGGAATTGAAAAATATCAAGTTTTCTAATGTGGGATAAGGAATGTGGGATAAGGATAAGGAATGTGTGAATCTATAGACGTCCATTTGCTCATCAACAACCAATAAGCGAGGCCATTTCCTCCATTTGACGTTACGATAAAACCAATTTTACCAATTTTCTTACAACCAAACCAAACCTAAACTAACCTATCATAACTTAAGGAAACTGGAGTATGTTCATAGATTGAAAAATAAGAATAAAATAACTGATTGTAGCGTAAAATAGTGTTATTTTTCACAAAGAAATATCCACTTCCTGCAGTATGATGTGCATTCAGTTTGTGTTATTATTATTCAAAATTTGAAGTAATAATTATGTTTTGTGACAATTAAAAATTAATTGTTCTTGTTAGAATGTGTTTTTTATTAACGTATGTATGAACGAAAAGACTCTGAGATTATAAGAAAATTTACATTTTACCCCCTTGTTTACGACAAGAGTAAAGATATTGTGAAAGAAAATTATTTGATAATGGAACAAGTAGTATAGGTATAACCTAAGTATATAGGCCTACTTAGGTCAACTAGGGGATATTTTATTTTAGTTACTTATTAATAAATAATTACAATTAATATAAATAAATAAGGTAAAATTAACTATGAGTAAAAACAGCTTTTCTACCACATAACCTACACCCCAGCTGTTTTATGAAATCATATGTTATCACTTTTTTCAAGTCAAATGGGGAAAACATAACTTTATTGTATACCTTGCCCCTTTGTGAAATATTTTCCCCATATAAAAGTAAAATTAAATCATTCAATTTAAATACTAAATTAATATTTGAAAAAAACTGTATTAACAACAAGTATCATTCATTTTATGTTTTAAACAAATATAATTGAACTTGAGTAGATGGATAAGAAGTATTTTAATAATAATTAAAAATTTGAACAAGATATATATAGGGAGAGTGTGAACTAATAGAAGGATCTGAAGAGAATATAGAAGCTCCCCGGACAGGTGTAACGTTTGAGATGTAAGAGTAGAGTACAATCCTATAAAAATAATTAAGCAATCATACAAATTGCGTTTTGTACAGGAGCGGAACACGTCGACAGAGATGCAATCCGGTGATTAGGTTAAAGGGGAAAACTAATTTAATTATACATTTAATGAGCTTCAAAGTAAAACATACATTCAAACGTATGTTTTGTTCAGGTAGGCTTCCTGTCTTTATTTTATTTTAGCCAATAATATCTTTATTACTTGGTCATTATTTCGTTCTAATTAGCGCAATAAGATTGCTGTGTGTTTAGTGTCATAAGACACGAATGCAAGGGTTGTTAACGCTGCATTCGTAGTTACGAATGTCTTCGTTAGAAATCTCAAGGTCTAAGAGCGTTTGCCACAATGGACATGCAAAATGAGATAGTAACCTTGAATTAAGTTTTATTAAATTATAAGACTCAGTTTAAAATCAAGTAAAAAAATGCATCTATGAACCGTGTACTTTGAGGGGTAAAACACTTCATTGCTAACCTAAAGTTCCCAGATATTATCTTCGTTAACCATTAAAACCGATCTAATATATAAATAGTTTGTCGGAGGCGTTTGGTAATTTTAGGCCTTTATTAATCATGCTACAATCGCAGAGATTATTGCTCCTTTGTCCATGTGTACTAGAGATAAACTCAAGAATACTTGAGTGTAAGCTTTCTTGAGTTTGTCGGTGGTACATACAAAGGTGTTGTGAGTTAATGAAAGCGTAGATGCACTGTTTTCATAATTATACTAAGGTTATGTCACGGAGCTATTGTTTAATAGAGTGCAGGAGAAGGAAGGCCTGTGACGATAACGTATTCGTTGTTGAAACGTCACCTGTATAAGTAAATAGTTTTACCTGACTCGCAAGTCTACGTCTTTAGTTTAGGGCTTTAATTGTCACCCCTGGGATCAGCTGATAAAAATTACCATATTAAAATTGTTTTGTTAATAATCTCAAAACTGCATTTAAAACTTGGATTTCTACTTGATGTTACAATGTTAGTTGAATAGCGTTCAGTAATGCTTCCTGAAGATGAAAGATCGGTAAAAACCTTTCTAGTGTGTTTTCACAGTTGTATGCACCATAGGTTTTTAGAAAACTTTTTCAGAACTCAATCATCGACAGAAAAATTCCTTTTAACTGTCTTTTAAGATGCCAGATTTGTCGTATTTTGTGGTTGTTTGGATGTTCAGCGTAAAATAAACAGTATATACTACGTAGACAACCTCATTATTAAAACAAAAAGAATAAGAGAGAGAACTTACAAACCTAAATGCCGACAGAGGACCTTTTGTTTGAGTTTGCAAAAACGTATAGATTTTCGGTAAATTGTTTTATATAAAATCAACCATGTCATTTTCTTGGAAAATTTTCTCAGTTTAATACAGGTAGGGTTTGTTAAATAGCGCAATATAGAAAATATTTAAAAGGGTAAAATTTAATAATTAATACATCTACCCAATAAATATTTACCAAATTTACACAGATGGATCATCCATACCTGGACAGGCGAAACAGGTGCTGCATACTACTGCATATATTTTGAGGGATTTTCTGCTGTCGGGCTCACCTTAGCAACTTTGACGGTGAGGTAGCTGCCATACATACTGTAGCAATTGAACTTGAGAACCTGCCTGCTCCGAGTAAGGCCGTTTTCCTTGTTGACTCTAAGACCGCCATCCTGAACCTCTCTGGGAACTCACGGGCCGACTGTAGTAGAACCATAGAATGTAGAAAGAAACTAAATGCTCTCGTGCTAAACTAAATGCCGGGTGGGTACTTAGGCCTATATGCCAGTGGATCCCGAGCCATGTAAACATCACTGGCAATGAAAAGGCTGATCAACCTGCCAAGCAGGGAACAAGCCTCCCCCAGCCCGAGCATCTGAGTTCACTATATTCCTCCAGGTCCTTAATAAAGACGTCCAACAAAAAATGGAATCAGGGTCGATTGAGGGAGCTCTCAGCAGGAAAACGGTGGGAAAGTCTTATGACGGGTAGACCAATTGACTAAAACGTGTCCCGATCTGTTAGCGTTGCAGCTTTCAGATTGAAGCCCTGTCATGATTACCTTGTTGCGCACCTCCACCTCATTCATGTGCTACCGACCCCGGAGTGTCTGCTGTGTGGTGGTGAACTTATGGGTGCAGAACACCTTAATGATTGCACAGCCCTGGACCGGGCCCAGGATTACTGCAGTCCCATCTTCAGGGATGCCCATCTCTACTGGTCAGCGCGTCGCCAAATAGCTCAACTGCCAAGGGTGTTCGTTGGCTAGTAAGTAAGTAATAAATATTTACCAACCAAATATTTACCTAGCAATTAACCCTAACAAAAGAGTTTCAAAAACCTATAGACACAAATATATTTATTTAATTAGTAGGTTAAGGTCAGTATTGGTTGTCATGCCTCTGGGGATTAGATCAAAATAAAAATATTTGTGGTTTGGGGTTTTTAAGTAATACAGTACTTATTATTATTTAAGCATAATTTTTCCAGATAATTAATGTAAAATTTATTTATTAAAAATAAATAAAACCTTCTAATCACGTAACATTTTATTTAAAACGCTGATGTACTGTAAATAGAAAATTTGCTCCAAGTTTGTATACAATAATATGTAGATTAAATATTTTTCATAGCTCATAAAATGATATCAATTTTGAGTAAAATTTATATCGTTAAAATAATGAAGCTCAGTAATAATGGGTTTTATAAAGTATATATTTACTAATTTATGCTTACAGATAAATTGAATAGCTTTTACATTTATCTCAAGAACAAGAAATTACACAATTTTTTCCAAAATTCAATTCCTAGATTGCTAAAAAAATTTATTCAAGTTAATTTTTACTAAACCATCACAATAAATATAAAGAAAGTAACATGACCTATGCGTTAAAAAAGCTGTTATACCACATAACCTACAACATAAAATATAAAACCATCTGTTTTATGAAATCATGTGTTATCACTTATTTTAAGCCAAATAGGACGAAATAACTATATTGCATACCTTTCCCCTTTTGTGCAACGGTCTTCTCTCATATGGAACTAAAATTAGTACTTTAAATTTAATTAATGCATTAATATTTGAAAGAAACTGTATTAACATCAAGTGTCATTTATTAAAAGTGTAATAAAAAGTATTTTATGAACGGCTGAAAATATGAAACGATATATATATATATATATATATATATATATATATATATATATATATATATATATATATACATATATATATATATATATATATATATATATATATATATATATATATATATATATATAGAGAGAGAGAGAGAGAGAGAGAGAGAAAGAGAGAGAGAGAGAGAGAGAGAGAGTGAGAGAGAGAGAGAGTTAGTGTGAACTCAGAGAAAGGATTGAAAAATTGTTAACTTTTATCTTTTATTTGTACATTCTAAAGGCCTGTTCATTCTTACTCTGCTTTAGAAGCGTTAATATTTCTGTAGTAGCTGCGTAAGAAAAATTCAACTTATTTATTATTTACGTATTCATTTTAATAAATAATATTACAAAAATATCTCCATTGTAACAAAAACATTAAATTTCTTCTCAGCAGTACCAGAGACAAGTTGAATTTGTTTCATAATTGAGAGAATGAAATTATTACAGCATACAATAGTATTATAATAATACAGTATTTGTGCATTATATTATAATTAGAAAAAACTGTCAAACTCTTATCTTAAATTCAGAAAATTATAATTTCCCTTCAATTTTTAGATGAGAGTCAAGATATCTTCATAACTTTCCATAACTATTATCAATAAGAACGTTTCTAGTGAAACCATATTTTAAATTTTTTTTTAAAATTTCTGTACAACTGTTCACATTTTGTAATTACCATTTTTCTAAAGGAAAATACGACACAATTACGACTGTGTATTCGAGTTAAAAGCAGGACAACAGAAGTCCTACAATCATATTAACGTCAAGTACCATCCACTTCGTATAATCCTATTAGGTCGCGCCCTTTGTTCGTACATTAAGCTTCTTGTGTTACTAAATATCAGAAGCGGGAGAGTTTAAAATTGTTCGATTCATGGATTTACTGACGAATAAATAACCAATAAGTGTGTGCATTTATGTGTTCGTATACTTTAAAAAATAATAATAAATATCAAAATAAAATTAGTAATTAAAATTTCAGAGTTTATAAAATTACATAAATATATCTTAAATTGGCAATAATATAGTAAAACATTTAGGTTAAATTAAATGTTTAAATATATTTATTTAAAAAACTTGTTTATGTTGCTAAACCAAAACTCTAGAAAAAAATTTAAAATTTTATTGAAACAGGGTAGGTCTAAATGTGAAGCAAAGAAACTATTAAGCATTTGTGGATTAGGAAATAAAATGGGGTAAAAAGCGATACAATTCCTAAGCGATACAATTCTTTTCTTTAAAAAATTTTTTCTTTTTATGTATTTTTCTATAATTTGTTTTATATGGAATGACTTTCTCTCTGGCATGTTCTCAGACTCTTTTTCGCAGGTTATTAAGTTATGCAATAACAGAATAAAAGTTGATGCTATAAAAATAGAGCAACCACCATAATCGTAACAAGACGAGCTTCTTTTGCCACTTTATTTTTAATTATGAAAGTATTATTAAAATTATTTTTTTTTAAAGATTGGGCTTAGCTGTTGGGGTTAATTTAAAAGTATTAACTTTTTTTATTTTAATAAACAGTTTGCCTATAAGAATCGTAATTTTTTATCACAATAATATAGTAGGAATATAATACAATAACAATACTATTACAATAATATAGTAGTAACATAATACAATTATAATATTGTTACAGTAATATAATACAATATCAAAATAAATATAATTATATAAATATTTATAAACAAGAATAGATATTTTATTTTACTGTAATGTTTGCGTGATAAGCATTTACGTTAAGACTCTGTCCATAGTTTTATAGAAATTTAAACATTCAAGTACAAATAAAAGTCAAATACATATAAAACCGAGGAGATATCGATATCTGCATGCTATTGATATTTACAATCTAATTCATTTGTTTTTTGTCCATGTTGGTATCTAATTTCAATTTATCTCGAGATATACAAAGGATATGACTGGGTTTAGTTTAAAGTAAATAAGTGCAGTAATTTTTGCCTTTTCTAGCAGAGTCATCTCTGCAATAATCGCCTTTAAGATACGTTACATTTAACATAACAATCTGCGAATCCTGAAAGTGACTCATACAAAGGGTTTTCATCGATGTAGCACATCGGGAACTTGTCAACCTCAGAGAACATGATACCGCTGGGAAAAGCAAACACACCTAGAAACCAAGGAAACATTGAAAGCAAAGGAACATAGAACGCAAAGGAACATAGATAGCAATGCAACCTAGATAACAATGAAACGTAGAAATCAGAGAAACGTTAAAAGCAAACAAACGTAGTAAGAAAAGGCACGTAGAAAGCAGAGAAACGTAGAAAGCCAGAAAACGTTGAAAGCAAAGAAACCTAGAGATCAAAGAAACATAGATAAAAAATGAAGCATATCTAATAGTGAAGGGTAGAGAAAAGTGCAAAGCATAGAATCGTAGAAAGCAGAGAAACGTAGAAAGCCAGAAAACGTTGAAAGCAAAGAATCTTAGAGATCAAAGAAACGTAGATAACAATGAAGCATAGATAACAATGAAAGGTAGAGAGATGTTGAAAGCAAAGAAACGTAGAAAGCATTGAAACGTAGAAATGAAAGAAACGTTAAAAGCTTTAAAATTTAGAAAACAAAGAAAACGGTAAAACATAGAATTCTAAAAAGCAAGGAAACGTTGAAAGCAAAGAAACTTAAGGATTAAAGAAAAAAGATAACAATTAAAAGTAAAAAGCAGAGAAATTTAGAAAGTAGAGGAGCCTAGAGATCAAAGAAAAGCAAGGAAACGTTAAAAGCATAGAAACGTAGAAAGCAATGAAACGTAGAAAGGAGGAAAACGAAGAAAGCAAGGAAACGTTAAAAGCATAGACACGTAGAAAGCAATGAATCGTTGAAAGGAGGGAAACGAAGAACGCAAGTAAAGTAGAAATCTAGGAGACATAGAAAGCAAAGAAACCTAAGAAGCAACGAAACGTAGGAAGCAAAAAAAACGTGGAAACGAAGGAAACGTAGAAATCAAAAACGTAGAATATCTAAATAAACATTAAAGAAAATATATAATGTTAAATATATTGCTCCAACCGCTTGGTTTATGATGTAATAATTGTCCTATACTTATTGTTAATAAAAGATAAGCCTAGGCTACATTACCGATGACGTTACTATGGGAGATTTAATTATCCATTAGTTTTATAACGCTGCCTTATTATAATGCGAAACCTAAACCCAGTAAATTCAAGTATAGGCTACTCATAGTACTTTTAAAATTATTTATGTTGAATCCTTTCATTGGGTTTTCCACCGCGGTAAATATTCAAGATTATATTCAACATCTAAATAAACACTGGATGAGACACGATTTGGAAATAATTTATGGCGGGGTTGTTTTTCCCGGTAGTTAATATTTAATAGTTGCAACAAATATTTTTGAAACCATGTTGGACGACTGCAACATTTCCTGAACCCGCCCTCTCCAGATGATTCCGAGCTGTCAGCAGAATTTACGAGCTCACTGGCGCCCAAACCTGGCGTAAATCATTGAACCATTCACAAGCCGCAATGTTAATCTCTTAGGGTCATAGGCCGGCAGCGTCCTTCCCATCAACGGTCTAATAGAATTTTTGAATTATGTGCGCATGTTAAATGCTTTCTGGAATAATACGGCTCAGTTAAAATTAAAAATCCGTTTGAAATAATGTTTTCAAACACCGAAGTCGTCCGAGATAGAGGTGCTGTGGTTACGGCGATCCGGGGTTCAGCACCCACCACAAGATATATTATTATATACTGTAATAACACAACTTAAACGTGTTATGGATGGTAAACTACTTCTACCATTGAACAAGTATAACAACTTAAATACTTTTTATACTTAGTCATACTAGATGAATTATTTCAAGAATCTAAACAGAAAATATCACGTTTTACAACAACTTCCATTTTAATAAACAATAATAAACCCTGGCTACAAATATTTACACAGCCATTACGTTTCGCCAATAACGTTGTCATCACCAGAATGTTACAAATGGACTGTTGTAACCTCCTGTTGTAGTTGAGGTTGAGTTTATTTGTAACCTTTTAGTTGATGATGCTAACTGTATTCTTTAAATGTGATAAAGGTTCTATAAATATTGTAGTCAGGGTGTAGGCTATAATTACGCTACTGGGCTTATATTGCATTTGAACTACCTTTTAATACAACAAAGGACTTGAAGAACTTAAAATTTAATTAAACTTTTAAAAAATTACGAAGACAAAACGTTTTGATCTCACTAGCGATCATCGTCAGTGAATAACGTTTTGATCAGTATATTTTTAGAAAATTTACTAAGTAATAGGCCTACTGTGAAAATTTTATCCTCGTCAACATAAAAATGCATAAAAGGTAAATGTGTAAATCACATATTTGTTAATAGCATATAGGTTGCCGTAGTCAATAGTTGTAGAACATTTCAACCTAAACAAAATTTTTTGAAATTAATAAATGTATTACGTTTGATTTAAAAGTGTTTGCAGAAAAACATAAACACATGTTTATTAGTAACTCTTGGCAGAAAACCTACTACTGACTAATGTTTTTCAGCAGACTCGTTCCGCTCTAGAGTGCATTATTCAATGCTATGAGTCACGGACAAGACTGTTGCTCAGGTGTGTTGTATTATTGTGAGTCTGTGGTGCAATTGGTGTTCTGTGGTGTGTAATTGTGGATAGAGTAGTTATTATTGCCACACCACAGAACACCAAAACTTTCCAGATACACAATAATACAGCACACCTGAGCTACAGTCTTGTCCGTGATTCACAGTATTGCACAATGCACTGACCTAGTGCGAAATGCATCACCTGAAAAAATGATGATAAGCTAAGGTAATCAAAAGAAGCTACAGAGAGGCCAGGGGCAAATGGGGCTTGTACCAGGACAAGGGTTGGGCTCTCTAAATCTTTGTTGACTTCTTGTTGGCGCCTGTAACAGCTATACTTATAACTACGTAAGCTCTGAGTTTTATTTTGGTTTTATTGGATGTTTCTGATTATGGAATAAATTATCATTTTATATGTTTAACACACACACACACACACAAACATGCACACCCACAACCACCCACCCAACACACACACACACACACACACACACACACACACAAACACGCACACCCACAACCACCCACCCAACACACACACACACACACACACACACAAACGTACACCCACACGCACGCACACACACACACACACACACACACACACAAATATTCCTTTTAATATTGTCATACTTACAACCTTAAATATTTACCCTTTCTTTGAAAACAATTAAAAAGATAAAGAAATTATAAAATGTTAACTTCAAATTTTTTTTTAATACAAAATTAGGGAAACAATCTAATAGTTCTAAATAAAATATTCCACTGAGTTTATTGTTTAATGGAGAAGAGGGTTTTGAAGGAAAATCAATAAACTCTTATGACTCTCTTACAGGATTTAATAGGAAATGTTTGAAGAGAATAATCTAAAAGGGCTTTTCGGTTTCCGCCAGCAGTTCATGATGAATGACGTCAGGGTCTGCTGCAAATGTTCCGACCTTTTGGCGCCACTGTGTGCTCCCTTCTTCACGCCCTAATCACTCCCGTTCGGTATCACAATACGGCTGCACACATGATTGCATCGACGTGAGAATTCAACTGCCATCAAACTGACAAGTGGGAAGGAGTGACGTAGAGCCCACGTCATGATCAGAGGTACGTCTCTGTATCCCAGAGGCAATCTTATTAAATAAATATGGTTCTTCTTATAACGGAAATATTAAAAGCAGATTAAATTGAATTTAATAAAATATCTTTCATAATAAAAACATTTATTTTGATTGGTTTATAACTATTCAGTATAACGCCACCGAACCTTCCAACTTGCCCCACTTTCCCCCTAATAGCCTTATAGGCTATTAGTGTAATAGTAGGCCTAATTATAGCCTATTAAGGTTAAATAATTATTGTTGTTATTGTAAAATCGGCCAGAGGGAAGCCCCAGTTAAACTCCAGTTATTCAACAACAAATATCGTATGGGTTTCCTTAATCCTTTTAAATATTTTCGACACCACAAATTAAAACTTTTATATCGTTCTCAATTACTGATTTGTTGTTTTCTTTCTCAAACAGAATGCGATCTTGTTTATATTCAAATTCTCTAGATGTTTTTCCAATTTCTTCTATTAGCTCAAACTCGCCTTATATACATCTACAAATTTTCAATCGTTAATAAAATACGTTTTTATTTATAAAATCAGGCTCAAATACAACATTTTTACCTACAGTGAATGATAATTGATTTTAGTAGATTTGTTTTCAAATATTTATTCAATAATTAAATTATAAAAATTTGTAGGGTCTAGGTCAGATTCGAACTGACTATCTTTATGTTTGAAGTCTAGCACAGAGAAAACATTCCGATAGCTAGAAATCTATTTCTCAAAAATGTTTATGAATGTTTTTTCGCCTCCTCTAGCTGTCTTTGAAATCTCCATTGCACAACCTTAAATTGTTCCCATGATTACCACACAATATAAATAATACTCTAGGACTGCAAATGAATGAAAAGAATAAAATAAATAAATAAACTGGATTAACGCTATCGAACCTTGCTTCAAAAGTAAGGTTAGTGCGAAAGTAGAGCGAAAAGAAACTACGACAAATGTAAGCTACAACAAAAAAGAAAGCGTATAAATTATAACAAACACAAATAATAGTCCTACACCACACATAAAAAGGAAAATAAAGAATTGCAAGGACATTGCTATTCTATTTGCCACTTTATGTTGTTATTCTCCGAATGTAGGCCTATAGTCTATAAATATTTATAGTAATTGTAATTATAAAATAAAATAAATTAAATTAAAATTGTCTTTGTTGATTTAAGTAGGAATTGACATTTAAAAAATGTTATTACTTGTTCAACAATTATTATGAACAAAATGTAACCGCTAGTCTTTATATATAAATATTATTAAAATTCATCCATTGTCAATATCACTGCCAGATGATTAACATTAATATTAATTGAAGAGTTTACAATAAGTAGAAAAGTTAAGGTCTTAAGGACACCGTGTGATAAAAGAAGATGAAATTGGATATAAAACAAAAGAGGAAGCAAATATTTTATAGTTGGAGACAACAAATCTAAGCGTATTTTTATTGTTCTACAACAGTAGTCACTACGTGAAAGCAAAGCGGGATTTTCTAAAACTATGTAAATGTGAACATATACTAAAACCATAAGGTCTGAGTAGTAAGTATAAAGTATGTATAGTCCCATGTTTACTTACCTTTAGTGGTGCACCTAGTGGAACGCCTACTTCCTCTTGTGGTGGATAAATGGTCGATTGTTATGAGTTGCAGAACGTTAATCGGCTTGGAATCGGATGAAATAACTGTAATCGAATATGTAAAGGCTTTGAAATGCCATCAGAGTTCTAGTAAAATTAGGAGTGAGTTTTATCCATAAAATAGTATCTTGATATATCTGCCCTTAACTAACTCCCCCCTCTTCTCTCTCTCTCTTTCTCTCTCTCTGTCTCTCTCTCTTTCTCTCTCTCTCTCTCTCTCTCTCTCTCTCTCTCTCTCTCTCTCTCTCTCTCTCTCTCTCTCTCTCTCGTGTGTGTGTGTGTGTGTTTTACTGTAAACGCTCGTAGGATTGTAGTTACAAGAAGAATGGATCGCATTAAATACAAACAAGTACAAGAAACCTCATTTCAGCTGATCTGGCTATTGCTACTGTTGCTGGTGCACGCGCACGTGCTTGTATCTGTTTTGGCAGAAGAGGAACGTTGTCGGGTATCGTACTAGTCGTATGTTTACGTACTTTTCAAATATTCGATAGAAATTTGGAAATTTTTGTTAGGCTAAGTTAATTTACTTAGAGAGGATGCTGGTAGATGACTCATTAAGGAAACAGCTGTGCGGGAAGTGCAAGTGATAAGAGACTGTCTCAGTAGCCGAATGGTCCACAAGAAAGGTTAACACCATACTGAGTGTAATATAATTAAAATTATGTTGATTAAGGTGTTAAAGATAAAACAATTCTGTGGAAAAGACATGTTTTTTTTTAATTGTAGTTTAAGGTTTTTGAAATTTAAGTAAACAAAATAAATTAACTGATTTATTTGTCATCTTTATAATAACGAACTTAAACCTACAAGTTATGTTACTATGTATTCACTGTTGATGAAGATGTTATTATGATGCGTATGAGAACATTAGTTGATTGTGAGTTGGTATTCGTTAATATATAAATATTATTGTTGCTCAAAAGCTACGCTAAAATTTTAATAGGCCTATCCATCAATACGTATTTACACTAATAAAATATTTAAACAGAATGTAGTGAATACAAAAAAATCCGTAAACGTGCAAAAAATCCCATTACTAAAACTTTTTAAAATTTAAATCCCACTAAACATCACAATGGGCGAGTATTTATCAAATTTAATCGAGTAATTTAATTTCACTGGCTGCTTTAGAAAAATAATTAATTCTTTTGCTACTGTTAATAAATGTTAACACATTTAATTAGGTGAGATAAAACAATAAAGATATAACAATAACAAGAAATCAAATGTAATTAATTAAGACTAATTGGTGACGCGGCGAGCCCGAACTGGTTGTATTACCACATTAAATGTAATCGCGCGTCCAAAATATAAAACTATAATTAGTATAAACAAAAGATTATAGAGGGGGCAGAAAAAATGGTGTTTTAAATAATTGACCCAAAAGATATTTATCCGACGGAAAGGCATAATTAGCCATTCAGTTTATTTGGCCAACGGAATAAGAAAGAGGCCAATTAGCCCAGAGCTCTTGGACTAAAGCCAAATTTCCGACACATTCCATCTTTCACACACCTTCACACATCCAGGATTAATGATGACGGGACTTATTTGTAGACAGTTCTCTTCTGTCAATCAGCTGGACAGGCTTCAAGAAACAGCTGACTATGCGTGCTGTTACAGAACTGTTTCATTCAGTGGATTAATTTAACTAAAATTCAATAGTTAATATTTGACTAAAAAATTGACTTTTTTAAATGATATTCCTCCGAAACTAGTCAGTTTCTAATATTATATGACATAAATAAGATAAAATGTCCTCAGTGTAGATGAAATCAAATCATAACTTAATCATCCGAACAATGGTGGTATAGATGTTTTTAATATGAATAGTAACACAACAATGAATGCACGCAATAACAATTTGTATTTATTTTAAGAACTATAGCCTTCACTCTATTCTTTCCATTCATCGTTTCCGTTTCTTTCTATTCTTTCCTTCTCACTCCCTCTCATGCTACTTTTTTTTGGGCCCGTCTTTTTTTCAGCTTTCTATTGGGTTTCAATCCATTGTCCTCTCTTTCAGTCCATGGTGTCTTGATGACAGTTATTCGAAGTAAGCTTATTGTGGGGGATATAGACCTATGTCATAAGAAATAGAGAGTGGTAGATCGCTCATTAAAGGCAGGAAGTTATTGTAAAGTTTACCAAGGGTGTATTGAGGAAGTTAATGTTCCCAGAACAGTTTCTTATTATTGTTTACTCCATAACCTGCTCTGGTGAGATATTTTAAGTTGACCAATTTGTACGGATTCATGAGCTTTACACTGTCATCAGGTACTTCAAATATTACAACTTCAACGAAGGTAACTATTAAAAGATAAATATTAATTGATAAAAAGTATTCATTAATAATTTTTCAAGTTATAATAGTTTTCAATAAATAATGTAACATAGCTTATGCGTTAAACAGCTGTTCTACCACATAATCTATAACTTAGAATCAGCTGTTGAATGAAATAGGATATAATCAGTGAACTCAACATTTTTACTGCAACTTACTCTATTTAAAATGAACAACCTATAAAATTATCCAATTAAGGTATATTATTGTACTTTATGGGAATTTAATAGTTCGGTTTTCGACAGTTTATATTGTTCCCAAGTGGCTGGGTTGGAACTTTGTTGTCGGAACGGGTTACTCTCCAGTACAAAGAACTGATAGATTGTTGAAGGAACGGATCGGCCAATCGTCCACCTTGAAAGGACTTATATGAATAGTTTACACTATGCTACCGGATGATATATGGGCCGTGGAGCCAAGTTGCAACTCACTGCTTGCGTATTAATCACGGACGCTCAGCTGCCGAATTGAATGCCTTCGTCACTCGTTCAAAGCACGCCTCACCTTTCCGATGACTGATTCGTATAAAGATATCAATCCAAGATTAATGAACCCGTTCCATGTTCCTACATGACTTCTGCAGAACAATACCTGTGCTTAATTATAACATGTGGATTTTTAACTGCGTCATTTCAGGGGAAGTTTTCTTAAAGGTTACTTGTGTTGCCGAAACACATAGTTTTCGTCTTTACCTATGGTGTTGAGTTTGAGGGGATATACTTGGACAACAAGATGATTATAATGTAGATGCTTCGCTAAATTTAAGTACTGCTAACTTTCGTAGACCGATGAATTTCCAGATTGAAAATTTATTCAGTTCTTTATTTTAGTTCGCACTCTCCTTAAATATATCTGGTTCAAAATTTCAATCCTTAATAAAATATTTTGTATACATTCGCTCAAATTCAAATACATTTTTTTAAACTTGTAGTGGAAGACACTTAATTATATATGGGAGAAAAACTTTTCACAAAAGGGGCAAGGTATGCAATATGGTTATTTTGTCTCACTTGGTTTAAAATAAGTCATAACATATGATTTCATAAAACAGATGATATAATGTTATAGGTTATGAGTAGAACAGCTGTTTTAAAGCATAGTTTGTATTACTTTATATTAATTCTAATTATTTAATAAAAAGTAACTAAAATAAAAGTTTACCCAGTTGACGTAAGTAGAAATTGACTTTCAAATTACTTTTTTAAATTAATTTTATTCTATTCAAGATAATTTTCTAAAAATTTACTCTAATTATAATTTTTTCAAAACATTAGTTTTAAAACTTTCAATTTAAAAAATTCATTTTTCAATGGCGAACAAATTAACTCGTTAAAAAGTTCGAACATTTTTTAAATTAATTTTCAAACTCAAAACTCTTTTTATAAAGACGGCTTCACCTGTCAAATTACCTTAAAAATTAATCACTTTTACATTAGTTTATGACTATCCGAACTTTTGATTTTGTAAATTTGTAGTTCGGTTAGTCATAAACTTATATAAAAATGATTAATTACGTTTCATCAAATGGACTACAAACTCCAAGACCTTAATAAACCACTTTCATAATGAACTGACTATACCGATGTAGTGTGAATGCTAGATATGCGTTTAATTTTAACATTTATTACCTATACAGTATCCCTTACGATTTATGTAACTGACTATAAATATTTCATTTGAAAAACTCCACAACAAGTTGAGCTTAAAACCCCATAGTTTAATGCTAATGTAGGCGGAGTTTAGTCCTATTGCAGGCCTTCACACGTCAGATCGACCTATATCTGTCTGCTGGGTCGGTTTATAATGACTGCACAATGTTTAATATACTAGATCGATTACTTATGGTAACGGTTTTAAATGTGTCACCGAAAAAACATAATTTGTCAAAGACAATCGTATAGCATTAATACTTAGATTAAATAATTTTTCCACATTCAGAATGTTATTACGATGTTTTGTAGGCTTATGGGTGTAGAGCACAGATAACATTACATTAGGCTCTTAAATGTTTGGAGATGATGTGCATGCCTTTTATACCGTCAAGGATTCTGTTATCATTAAGCTCCTTCATCAATTTCTTCTATTTGTTAACCCTCTCCCTCTCCCTCTCTCTCTCTCTCTCTCTCTCTCTCTCTCTCTATATATATATATATATATATATATATATATATATATATATATATACAAAATTTAATGACCCTTTCATAAACAGGAATTTTTTATTTTCATTTTCTTCATACATAGAAGCGTTTTGCTGATTGGCAGTATCAGCTTTATCAAACTTTTCCAAGCACCTTTTAATTCTACGACTACATCTGCACTCATAAAACAAGAAAACGAAATTAATCCAAGGATTATAATAAATTTACTTATTAAGGTTTTGATGAAGTGAGTCCATGTAGTCATAGATGTAGTCATAGAACTACAGGTACTTAAAAAAATTTAATAATGTAATTTCGAGAAGCTTCAATATATGAAGAAAACTGAAATAAAAAATTCTTTTTCATGAAAGTGTCATTTAATTGTGTATATATAAAACAAGAAAAAGAAATTCATCCAAGGATTACAATATATATCTTGTTCAAATTTACAATCGTTAATAAAATACTTTTTATCATCCACTCAATTTCAAACACATTTTTGAAAAACTTGCAGTTTATTTCGAATAATTATTCACTAATTTAACATAAATAATTATTTTAATTTTATGCAGGGGAAAACTTTTTAACAAAAGGGGCAAGGTATGCAATATAGTCAAATCATCCCATTTGGCTTAAAATAAGTGACACATATGATTTTATAAAACAGCTGATTTTATGTTATAGGTTATGTGGTAGTAAAGCTGTTTTAACTTATAGAATATGTTACTTTATTTATAATAATTATAATTATTTAATAAAAATTAACTTAAATAATTTTTGTCTTTCTTCATCGAAGTAGGAACTGAATTTAAATCATTTTTGTTTATACTACTTATTTTAAATGCGTTTAAAATTTATACACGAACTCCAAAGTGGTGATATAGTTTAAGAATTAATACCTAGAGCACCCGTAAAACAAATAAGAAAGTTTTAGGGCCTTTAGATCTAGAAGTGGGAAAGACTTAGGTCCACGTGCTAAGCAAAGAGGTCTAGGCAACAGGATCCTCCATGGAGCAGATGGATTACTCGAGATAAAGCCGAGCTTAGGCTGGGCTGAATCGTTGTCCTCCCATTTAAGCAACAGTATCCTCCATGGTGCAGATGGATTACTCGAGATAAAGCCGAGCGTAGGCTGGGCTGAATCGTTGTCCTCCCATTTAGGCAACAGTATCCTCCATGGTGCAGATGGATTACTCGAGATAAAGCCGAGCTTAGGCTGGGCTGAATCGTTGTCCTCCCATTTAGGCAACAGTATCCTCCATGGTGCAGATGGATTACTCGAGATAAAGCCGAGCTTAAGCTGGGCTGAATCGTTGTCCTCCCATTTAGGCAACAGTATCCTCCATGGTGCAGATGGATTACTCGAGATAAAGCCGAGCTTAGGCTGGGCTGAATCGTTGTCCTCCCATTTAGGCAACAGTATCCTCCATGGTGCAGATGGATTACTCGAGATAAAGCCGAGCTTAGACTGGGCTGAATCGTTGTCCTCCCATTTAGGCAACAGTATCCTCCATAGTGCAGATGGATTACTCGAGATAAAGCCGAGCTTAGGCTGGGCTGAATCGTTGTCCTTCCATTTACCTTAAGGACCTACCACTTCTCAAGTTCTATTATGTCCTCCCCTTTCCCTGAAGAAACACCGGAACGTAAGTTGGAAGAAGTCCTTACTACGTTGCTACAATTTTATGCAGTACCAATTCAACGGGGAGAACCACATAGCCCTTCTGCTCCGATTATTGTGTCTGGAGGTTTTGTAGACAGATAACAAATCGAGCAAGTGGCTAGTTTAAGTGGGTTTGTTTGGTTACAGAAAAAGCTACCTGCCTCCCAAATGTATACGAATAATGATGCACGGTAAATATTTGTAATACATACATGTAATCATGTTTGAATTATTAGTTTTGAATTTTATTTGTAGGGCCAGATCTATATGAAGAGCATAGTGGCACAATATGTTACAATAAAAATATTAGAAACAACCCCAGTACCACAAAAATAATCAAAAGATTACCTAAGATTAAGCCTTTATGTACATTTCGATGATCATGTCATCATCATCAGAGTGTTTTATTACAAAATTACAATCTATTAAAAAAAAAGTTACAAACTAGGCTATCCTTTGTCTATACAAACTAGGACAGTCTAGTTTGTAACTTATTGTTTTCTAGATTCTAATTTTATAATAAGACCCTCTGACGATGATGACATGGTCATCCAAATGTACATAAGGGTTTAATCCTAGACAACTTGTACTATCAGTTATTTTGGATTTTTTTTGTGCTATTGGGGCTATTTCCAATATTTTTACTGTGATTTTATTTATGTCAATCTACTACAAAAAAGTTCGTAAAAACGTTAAAAATGAAATACAGTATCAGTTTTATTAGAATTTTCCTTGAAATTGAGGGACTATGTGTTACATTACGATACAGCCATATATTTAGTTATGTACAACTAAACAAGGAGGTCACTAAATTTTTTTATTCTAAATACTTTAATATTTTTTGCTACATAGTTAAATGATTGTGTGTATTGTGTTTATAAATAAAAAAGTACAACATACCTTCTCTTGTACTTTTCAGGCGATCATGATACGGCTGCTATCGCCTAGGAAGATTAGGAGAGAGTTGTAAATATTGGTAGGATAATGATAGTGTTACAGAGCACCCTGTAACAGGATGGGGGAATGTGGCATTACTGGTGCAATTTCGAAGATATGAAATTAGCCAACGCTTTATTAGAGACATAAATAATTATCTACCTAATACGTTTCTACAGGAAAAGTTAGATGGAATTAGATACATGAGAAGGAACAAGATCAGGTGATACTGCGAACAAGGGAAGATTAGGGCATTGCGCCTGATGACCTGCTCTGACCTAGATAGACCTATTAGCTCTGCATAGGTATGCAATATAGTCAATTTATCCCTTTTGGATTAAAATAAGTGACAGCAAATGATTTCATAAAACAGCTCATGTTATGTTATAGTTTGTTTGGTAGAACAGAGGTTTTAACGAGTAGAATATGTTACTTTATTTATATTAAATCTAATTATTTAATAAAAATTAACTCAATTAAATTTTTTCTTAGCTGGCCTGAGTAGGAACTGAATTTTAAACATGTTTGTTAATATTACTTGTTTTAAATGCGTTTAGGGATGCAGGCTTGTCTATCTGAGGGATGAAGAGAGATATTTACCTGCTCTAACCCAGATATTCCTATTAGCTCTTATATAAAATTATAAACCTTTAATATGGAAGGTTATACTTTAAACTGAATAACCTTTAACAACAAGGGAAGATTAGGGCATCGCTAGGGCAGGCTTGTCTATCTGAGGGATGAAGAGAGATATTTACCTGCTCTAACCCAGATATTCCTATTAGCTCTTATATAAAATTATAAACCTTTAATATGGAAGGTTATACTTTAAACTGAATAACCTTTAACAACAAGGGAAGATTAGGGCATCGCTAGGGCAGGCTTGTCTATCTGAGGGATGAAGAGAGATATTTACCTGCTCTAACCCAGATATTCCTATTAGCTCTTATATAAAATTATAAACCTTTAATATGGAAGGTTATACTTTAAACTGAATAACCTTTAACAACAAGGGAAGATTAGGGCATCGCTAGGGCAGGCTTGTCTATCTGAGGGATGAAGAGAGATATTTACCTGCTCTAACCCAGATATTCCTATTAGCTCTTATATAAAATTATAAACCTTTAATATGGAAGGTTATACTTTAAACTGAATAACCTTTAACAACAAGGGAAGATTAGGGCATCGCTAGGGCAGGCTTGTCTATCTGAGGGATGAAGAGAGATATTTACCTGCTCTAACCCAGATATTCCTATTAGCTCTTATATAAAATTATAAACCTTTAATATGGAAGGTTATACTTTAAACTGAATAACCTTTAACAACAAGGGAAGATTAGGGCAATGCGAGGGCAGGCTTGTCTATCTGAGGGATGAAGACAGATATTTCCCTGCTCTGACCCGATATTCCTATTAGCTCTTATATAAAATTATAAACCTTTACTATGGAAATTTATACTTTAAACTGAATAACCTTTAACAACAAGGGAAGGTTAGGGCATCGCTAGGGCAGGCTTGTCTATCTGAGGGATGAAGAGGGATATTTCCCTGCTCTAACCCAGATATTCCTATTAGCTCTTATATAAAATTATAAACCTTTAATATGGAAGGTTATACTTTAAACTGAATAACCTTTAACAACAAGGGAAGGTTAGGGCATTGCTAGGGCAGGCTTGTCTATCTGAGGGATGAAGAGGGATATTTACCTGCTCTAACCCAGATATTCCTATTAGCTCTTATATAAAATTATAAACCTTTAATATGGAAGGTTATACTTTAAACTGAATAACCTTTAACAACAAGGGAAGGTTAGGGCATCGCTAGGGCAGGCTTGTCTATCTAAGGGATGAAGACAGATATTTACCTGCTCTAACCCAGATATTCCTATTAGCTCTTATATAAAATTATAAACCTTTAATATGGAAGGTTATACTTTAAACTGAATAACCTTTAACAACAAGGGAAGATTAGGGCATCGCTAGGGCAGGCTTGTCTATCTGAGAGATGAAGAGAGATATTTCCCTGCTCAAACCCAGATATTCCTATTAGTTCTTATATAAAATTATAAATCTTTAATATGGAAGGTTATACTTTAAACTGAATAACCTTTAACAACAAGGGAAGATTAGGGCATCGCTAGGGCAGGCTTGTCTATCTGAGGGATGAAGAGAGATATTTACCTGCTCTAACCCAGATATTCCTATTAGCTCTTATATAAATATAAACCTTTAATATGGAAGGTTATACTTTAAACTGAATAACCTTTAACAACAAGGGAAGATTTGGGCATCGCTAGGGCAGGCTTGTCTATCTGAGGGATGAAGAGAGATATTTCCCTGCTCTAACCCAGATATTCCTATTAGCTCTTATATAAAATTATAAACCTTTAATATGGAAGATTATACTTTAAACTGAATAACCTTTAACAACAAGGGAAGATTAGTTCATCGCTAGGGCAGGCTTGTCTATCTGAGGGATGAAGAGAGATATTTACCTGCTTTAACCCAGATATTCCTATTAGCTCTTATATAAAATTATAAACCTTTAATATGGAAGGTTATACTTTAAACTGAATAACCTTTAACAACAAGGGAAGATTAGTTCATCGCTAGGGCAGGCTTGTCTATCTGAGGGATGAAGAGAGATATTTACCTGCTTTAACCCAGATATTCCTATTAGCTCTTATATAAAATTATAAACCTTTAATATGGAAGGTTATACTTTAAACTGAATAACCTTTAACAACAAGGGAAGATTAGTTCATCGCTAGGGCAGGCTTGTCTATCTGAGGGATGAAGAGAGATATTTACCTGCTCTAACCCAGATATTCCTATTAGCTCTTATATAAAATTATAAACCTTTAATATGGAAGGTTATACTTTAAACTGAATAACCTTTAACAACAAGGGAAGATTAGGGCATCGCTAGGGCAGGCTTGTCTATCTGAGGGATGAAGAGAGATATTTACCTGCTCTAACCCAGATATTCCTATTAGCTCTTATATAAAATTATAAACCTTTAATATTTAAGGTTATACTTTAAACTGAATAACCTTTAACAACAAGGGAAGATTAGTTCATCGCTAGGGCAGGCTTGTCTATCTAAGGGATGAAGACAGATATTTACCTGCTCTAACCCAGATATTCCTATTAGCTCTTATATAAAATTATAAACCTTTAATATTTAAGGTTATACTTTAAACTGAATAACCTTTAACAACAAGGGAAGATTAGTTCATCGCTAGGGCAGGCTTGTCTATCTAAGGGATGAAGACAGATATTTACCTGCTCTAACCCAGATATTCCTATTAGCTCTTATATAAAATTATAAACCTTTAATATTTAAGGTTATACTTTAAACTGAATAACCTTTAACAACAAGGGAAGATTAGGGCATCGCTAGGGCAGGCTTGTCTATCTAAGGGATGAAGACAGATATTTACCTGCTCTAACCCAGATATTCCTATTAGCTCTTATATAAAATTATAAACCTTTAATATTTAAGGTTATACTTTAAACTGAATAACCTTTAACAACAAGGGAAGATTAGTTCATCGCTAGGGCAGGCTTGTCTATCTGAGGGATGAAGAGAGATATTTACCTGCTCTAACCCAGATATTCCTATTAGCTCTTATATAAAATTATAAACCTTTAATATGGAAGGTTATACTTTAAACTGAATAACCTTTAACAACAAGGGAAGATTTGGGCATCGCTAGGGCAGGCTTGTCTATCTGAGGGATGAAGAGAGATATTTACCTGATCTAACCCAGATATTCCTATTAGCTCTTATATAAAATTATAAACCTTTAATATGGAAGGTTATACTTTAAACTGAATAACCTTTAACAACAAGGGAAGATTTGGGCATCGCTAGGGCAGGCTTGTCTATCTGAGGGATGAAGAGAGATATTTACCTGCTCTAACCCAGATATTCCTATTAGCTCTTATATAAAATTATAAATCTTTAATATGGAAGGTTATACTTTAAACTGAATAACCTTTAACAACAAGGGAAGATTAGGGCATCGCTAGGGCAGGCTTGTCTATCTGAGGGATGAAGAGAGATATTTACCTGCTCTAACCCAGATATTCCTATTAGCTCTTATATAAAATTATAAATCTTTAATATGGAAGGTTATACTTTAAACTGAATAACCTTTAACAACAAGGGAAGATTAGGGCATCGCTAGGGCAGGCTTGTCTATCTGAGGGATGAAGAGAGATATTTACCTGCTCTAACCCAGATATTCCTATTAGCTCTTATATAAAATTATAAATCTTTAATATGGAAGGTTATACTTTAAACTGAATAACCTTTAACAACAAGGGAAGATTAGGGCATCGCTAGGGCAGGCTTGTCTATCTGAGGGATGAAGAGAGATATTTACCTGCTCTAACCCAGATATTCCTATTAGTTCTTATATAAAATTATAAATCTTTAATATGGAAGGTTATACTTTAAACTGAATAACCTTTAACAACAAGGGAAGATTAGAGCATCGCTAGGGCAGGCTTGTCTATCTGAGGGATGAAGAGAGATATTTACCTGCTCTAACCCAGATATTCCTATTAGCTCTTATATAAAATTATAAACCTTTAATATGGAAGGTTATACTTTAAACTGAATAACCTTTAACAACAAGGGAAGATTAGTTCATCGCTAGGGCAGGCTTGTCTATCTAAGGGATGAAGAGAGATATTTCCCTGCTCTAACCCAGATATTCCTATTAGTTCTTATATAAAATTATAAATCTTTAATATGGAAGGTTATACTTTAAACTGAATAACCTTTAACAACAAGGGAAGATTAGAGCATCGCTAGGGCAGGCTTGTCTATCTGAGGGATGAAGAGAGATATTTACCTGCTCTAACCCAGATATTCCTATTAGCTCTTATATAAAATTATAAACCTTTAATATGGAAGGTTATACTTTAATTTGAATTACCTTTAACAAGAAAATGTTTTATTTACCTCTTACAAAATTATTTTTTTCCGTGAGCTGCTATTTAGTATTTGTAATAGACGCCTAAATCCATTCTTTAGAACTATATTACAGGTGAATAAATGTAGCCGAAATTCTAACTCTCTGATTTATTGTAATGACGATAAGCTGTGATTTTTTATTAGAGTTACTTTTAAATTAATAAGAAGAATTATGTTTGAATGACAACTACAGCCAAAGGATGCAACAATAGGTAATAAATTCAACCAAGAATTCAGCAACAATTCATAAGGATCGATAACGCGTTTCGTTGTAAAATACAGTTTAATATTTCTAGTAAACAAAATACATTCAATGATCTGCTTTAAATAACACTATATTATTTAAGTAAGTTTTTGGTTATCTGCATTTTTATATTATAACTACATTTGATCATTCTTTTTGTGATCAACTTTAATAATGATCTCTTATTTAAAATTCTTAACGAACTCTCAAGTTATGATTCCTCTTTAAGTTAAATGCGATTCGAATAATAAAAACGCATGGAGCTATGAACCAGCGAACTCTTCCGGACAAACGCTGCACCACACATTACCAATTGGTTGCCCACTAATTAAAAATAAATTCCAACAGTATATTACAGAGCTCCGTGCCCAGATAAACTCTGTATTCATGCTAGATTGTACTAAGTGACGGGATGAAGTCATAAAATATCACTAAAAGAGAAATAAATCTACCGGTGGGAAAGTGGTCGGGAATAATGCGTGTACGCACGGACCCTTGTAAGGCTCTACGACCGGTCTGTGGTCTACTTTCGAAACGTGATAAGCTTCTGATATTGATCCTAGATCAGTTTATAGGCGTGAAGGAATTTTTTGTTGTGATCGCAATACATTTTATTAGATCCTCCCATAAGAACTCATTACGAACACTTCTGCAATAATTTACTGATTCAACAAGACCTCTGCAATAGTTCTTACAGCCTACAATAGCTCTGAAATAGCTCTAGCCGCCTGCAATAGTTCTAGGTGCCTGCAATAGGTCTACAGGAGTTCTAGCCAGCTGTAATTCCTGTGCAATAGTTTTATCAGCCTGCAATAGCTCTGCAACAGTTCAGCAGCCTACAATAGCTCTGCGACACTTTAACAGCCTGTCATATCTCTTCAATAGTTCTAGCTGCCTGAAATAGCTCTGCAATAGTTCTGGCAGTCTACAACAGCTCTACAATAATTATAGCAGTCTACAATATCTGTTCAATAGTTCTAGCTGTGTTCGATATCTCTGCAAAAGTTCTAAAAGCCTGCAATAGTTATGGTAGGCTACAACAGCTCAACAATAATTATAGCAGTCTACAATAGCTCTGTAAACGTTCTAGCTGTCTGCAATAGTTCTGGTAGCCTACAACAGCTCTACAAGAGTTATAGCAGCCTACAATAGCTCTTCAATAGCTCTAGCTATCTGAAATACCTCTTCAATAGTTCTAGCTGCATTCAATAGCTCTGCAAAAGTTCTAGCTGCCTGAAAGAGCTCTGTAATTGTTCTAGCTGCCTGCAATAGCTCCGGTAGCCTACAACGGCTCTGCAACAATTATAGCCGTCTACAATAGCTCTTGCTGCCTGCAATAGTTTTAGCTCCGTGAGTAATATTTTTTACATTGACTAGGGTAATATTTTATATATTTGAGTACATTCTTCTGTCTTTCCTAAATTCAAAACATTATTCTTCTTTGGCGCGTTTTGGATTAATTCCATTATCAGAACTTAAAACTGTACCGTTCGCTCGTCCTTAACCTTAAGCTCGTCCTAAAATACTCTCAAGACTGAATCAAGATTTCGGGGAACAGACAGTTTAACGTTTTAATAATGGAAGTAAGTAGAAATGCGTCAATGATGAATGATGTTTTGATGTCAGGAAAGGGTGAATCATGTACTTAAATGAATACGAAGTTTCCTAACGTGTGTGTTTGTGTGTGTGTGTGTGTATGTGTGTGTGTGTGTGTGTGTGTTTGTGTGTGTGGGGGGGTGTTTGTGTGTGTTTGTGTGTGTGTGTGTGTGTTTGTGTGTGTGTGTGGGGGGGTGTGTGTGTGTGTGTGTGTGTGTGTTTGTGTGTGTGTGTGTGTGTGTGTGTGTGTGTTTGTGTGTGTGTGTGTGTGTGTGTGTTTGTGTGTGTGTGTGTGTGTGTGTGTGTGTGTGTGTGTGTGTTTGTGTGTGTGTGTGTGTGTGTGTTTGTGTGTGTGTGTGTGTGTGTGTGTGTGTGTGTGTGTGTGTGTGTGTGTGTGTGTGTGTTTGTGTGTGTGTGTGTGTGTGTGTGTGTGTGTGTGTGTGTTTGTGTGTGTGTGTGTGTGTGTGTGTGTGTGTGTGTGTGTGTGTGGTTGTGTGTGTGTGTGTGTGTGTGTGTGTGTGTGTGTGTGTGTGTGTGTGTGTGTGTGTGTGTGTGTGTGTGTGTGTGTGCGTGCGATAGAGAGAGTAAATAAACATTTTAAAAGGTATTTTCGATAAAAAATATATACAGAATCGTTTATGTAGTTTTAATCATATAATATTATTAGTTTAGGAATAATATAATCGTTTAGGAATAATATAGCCTAAACCTACTTTTATCCGATAAAACATTAAACAAATTTTAAATAATTAGTTAAACGTTTATTTTGTTTGTTTTTTACAATCCGGTCTAAAGGTAACATGACCGATGCAACAATAAACATTTCCAACTAACCGCTTGAAATTAAGCCAATTCAAAAACCCACCCCAAAGCAGAGGCACACGGCTCGAGTAATATCATCAACCTGTCGGAAAGAGATTATGAAGGGGGCTTTAAACATCCATGGATGTTAATTCAATTCGGAAACACATGACATGGGATGTTAAGTCAGCTGAGCAAGAGGGGGAGGGAGCGCCGATCACATTATGGATAACATCAATGTCACCACGATGGCAAATTGAATAAGGGGGGTGGTTAATTATAAATACTATACGTTTATAAGCTGGCGCGAAACGTTATTTTAAATTTAGCGCAAAAGTTTTCCACATAAAAGTTTCCTTTTGTTAATGGCTTGGTTTCCAGCGTAAAGAACTTTATTTACAAGGTTCATTCATTTAATTTATTCAGTTAAAGTACTTAAACAGATGTAATTTTGTAATTTTAATTTATACTTCGACACTTTACTAGCAAAAGGGAAAGTGTAGCAGCCAATTTTATTTTTCTTGGATAACATTAATCATTTTGTGTTATTTTTTAAAAATTGTAAAACTTTTTTCACAAACTTTAGGACAAAAATAATTTTCTGGGCTAAAAATAATTAAAATTTTAAAGAGTGTTTTATTTTAAAAATAAGATTTACGTATTTTTCGATTTAGTTATGGAATGTAATAATAAGCCTCTTTAACTTTTCTGACAAAATATAAACAGAAAAAAGCTTTTTATTCACCTTAATTCAGGTGACACGAATATGGTTATATCTGTGATAAAAGGTGGTCACACGGTAAATGGTTCATAACGTTTAAATTGTAATTTCAGAAATATGTTATGTATAGTGATATTATTCAATTATTTTATTCATTAAAAAAACTATTCTATTATTGGTTGGAGGGATTGCAAGTAAAATAAAAACACGTCTTAAACAACCCACATCACGCATTGGTAAACTCGTATGTAAAGTTGTAAATTTAAACCACACTGAATTTAAATTAACAAAAACGTTATAGTTAACGTTAGATAGTATAAACTATCGTATTTTATTTATATAAAATATTGTCTAGTACAGGAATTTTATTAATCTAACCTGTAATACATTTACCACATCAATGATAAAACCTGTCAAGAAATATTATAAACACTTGATAGCCTCCAAAGATATACAATATGGAACAAAGGTTTGTTTTACATTCCTTTTCTTGTAATAATGTGGTGCTATTTACCACTGCATTTAATTATTAATTCTCAATAACTATTCATATATTTTATTTCAAATTCATTATCATAACTACCATTAATTTTTATTTTTAAATAAATAAAACCTCTAAACCACAAATAACATTTTATTTAAACCTTATGTACATTTCGATTGCCCAGCAATCATCTTCAGAGGTATTTAAAAAATACAACTGACAGAGTTGTATTTTTTAAATACCTCTGAAGATGATTGCTGGGCAATCGAAATGTACATAAGGTTTAAATAAAATGTTATTTGTGGTTTAGAGGTTTTATTTATTTAAAAATAAACATTACGCCACAGTTGCTTTATATAGTTACCATTAATTTTTGTAAAATCAAGTTTAATTCATTTTTAGAACATATTAATTTAAATTTAGTTAAAAAGTATTTCAAAAATTTCCCTACTTATTTCAACTTGTAAGACTACAAGACCATAATTTAATTTACATTTATATCATCTTAAAATTTATTTATTTCCTTGATTTTTTATAATTTCTACCCAAGTTCTTTATTAAAAATGTGTCCACGTATAAATTTAATTAAATTATCTGAATTAATTTCTATTAATTATTTATTGCCATCAAAATATCACACATAAACAAAAAATACTTGTAAGTAACTACATAAGTTTTATATAAAAAAGACAAGAAAAACTAACATATAAAAAGTAACAGAATTATAAATCTAAACATTTTCATATATATATATTAAAACTTAAAAATTATTTTCTTTTTATTTTAAAATTTCAAATTATTTCATTTAGTAATTGAAGGTTAGTCATTTTGAAAATTTATGTTTACTTTGCAAATCTCGCCTTATTAAACTTATAAAGAAGATTTTAAAATCAGTTTAAATTTTATAGATTCTCTTTAGACTATTTCATATTTAATTAAAATTTACTTTTAAAAAAAAATATTAATTTAAAAGTGGGGCTGCATAGATCCACTTTTCATTACTGATACATTTTTTTAACCGTTATTAACAGTTTTATATTCGTTATTATTATTAAATAATCGATCCTTGCTCAACAAATGAACTCATACAATGTTGGAACATTATTATTTTGTATTATTAAATAAAAGATCCTTGCTCAACAAATGAACTCATACAATGTTGGAACATTATTATTTTGTATTATTAAATAAAAGATCCTTGCTCAACAAATGAACTCATACAATGTTGGAACATTATTCTATTGTATTATTAAATAAAAGATCCTTGCTCAACAAATGAACTCATACAATGTTGGAACATTATTATTTTGTATTATTAAATAAAAGATCCTTGCTCAACAAATGAACTCATACAATGTTGGAACATTATTCTATTGTATTATTAAATAATCGATCCTTGCTCAACAAATGAACTCATACAATGTTGGAACATTATTATTTTGTATTATTAAATAAAAGATCCTTGCTCAACAAATGAACTCATACAATGTTGGAACATTATTATTTTGTATTATTAAATAAAAGATCCTTGCTCAACAAATGAACTCATACAATGTTGGAACATTATTCTATTGTATTATTAAATAAAAGATCCTTGCTCAACAAATGAACTCATACAATGTTGGAACATTATTCTATTGTATTATTAAATAATCGATCCTTGCTCAACAAATGAACTCATACAATGTTGGAACATTATTATTTTGTATTATTAAATAAAAGATCCTTGCTCAACAAATGAACTCATACAATGTTGGAACATTATTATTTTGTATTATTAAATAAAAGATCCTTGCTCAACAAATGAACTCATACAATGTTGGAACATTATTCTATTGTATTATTAAATAATCGATCCTTGCTCAACAAATGAACTCATACAATGTTGGAACATTATTATTTTGTATTATTAAATAAAAGATCCTTGCTCAACAAATGAACTCATACAATGTTGGAACATTATTCTATTGTATTATTAAATAATCGATCCTTGCTCAACAAATGAACTCATACAATGTTGGAACATTATTATTTTGTATTATTAAATAAAAGATCCTTGCTCAACAAATGAACTCATACAATGTTGGAACATTATTCTATTGTATTATTAAATAATCGATCCTTGCTCAACAAATGAACTCATACAATGTTGGAACATTATTATTTTGTATCATTAAATAAAAGATCCTTGCTCAACAAATGAACTCATACAATGTTGGAATATTATTCTATTGTATTATTAAATAATCGATCCTTGCTCAACAAATGAACTCATACAATGTTGGAACATTATTCTTTTGTATTATTAAATAATCGATCCTTGCTCAACAAATGAACTCATACAATGTTGGAACATTATTGTTTTGTATTATTAAATAATCGATCCTTGCTCAACAAATTAACTCATACAATGTTGGAACATTATTGTTTTGTATTATTAAATAATCGATCCTTGCTCAACAAATGAACTCATACAATGTTGGAACATTATTATTTTGTATTATTAAATAATCGATCCTTGCTCAACAAATGAACTCATACAATGTTGGAACATTATTCTATTGTATTATTAAATAATCGATCCTTGCTCAACAAATGAACTCATACAATGTTGGAACATTATTATTTTGTATTATTAAATAAAAGATCCTTGCTCAACAAATGAACTCATACAATGTTGGAACATTATTCTATTGTATTATTAAATAATCGATCCTTGCTCAACAAATGAACTCATACAATGTTGGAACATTATTATTTTGTATTATTAAATAAAAGATCCTTGCTCAACAAATGAACTCATACAATGTTGGAACATTATTCTATTGTATTATTAAATAATCGATCCTTGCTCAACAAATGAACTCATACAATGTTGGAACATTATTATTTTGTATCATTAAATAAAAGATCCTTGCTCAACAAATGAACTCATACAATGTTGGAATATTATTCTATTGTATTATTAAATAATCGATCCTTGCTCAACAAATGAACTCATACAATGTTGGAACATTATTCTTTTGTATTATTAAATAATCGATCCTTGCTCAACAAATGAACTCATACAATGTTGGAACATTATTGTTTTGTATTATTAAATAATCGATCCTTGCTCAACAAATTAACTCATACAATGTTGGAACA
>JBAIZL010000005.1:57933930-57941430 GCA_036971475.1 Prosapia bicincta | reverse complement strand
ACACAGATTTCCATCATCTGTCACACACATAGATTGAACAGATATTACAAACAGATTTCCATCATCCGTCACACACATAGAGTGAACAGATATTACACACAGATTTCCATCATCTGTCACACACATAGATTGAACAGATATTACATACAGATTTACATAATCTGACACACACATAGAGTGAATAGATATTACACATAAATTTCCTTCACCTATCAGGTCAATAAAGTACACAGACTAAAACCACATTAAGACAGCCTTAATTTATCAGACCTATAGAGTACACAGATAGTTCACACAGATGTCCTTCGCCTATCCGACCAAGGAGTTCACAGAGTACAAACATATATCCTTCAACTAACATAACCATAGAGTACACAGATAATACACACAGATACACCTTAATCTATCAAATCTATAGAATACAAGGAAGGTTCACACAAATCTCCTTAATCTATCAGACCCTTTGAGTACACAGATAGTACACAAGATGACTTTCCACTTATATCTGGTAGAAACGAGGGATATAACAACTACTTCAAGAAGCATTAACAATTTACCTTAACAGTACCAGTATTTACAAAGGCTTGTTTGCCTGAAATTACACGTTGTACGTTGAATTCTTTAGAGAAAAATGAAAACTGTTTTATTCCCTCATGAATAATACAGCCGTATTAGTTAATCCTGGTGTTGAATGAATTTCAAAACAGTTTCACACCAAACAGAATAAATAATAGAACAATTCTTCACGCTTCAAGTATCAGCCTTGGATTTGCATTGAACCCTCCTTGCCGTCCAAACAACAGGTGGTAACCGTTTCTACCCTCTTCATTGAATGACCTCATCAAAAGCCGCCCTTATCGGATGTAGGATCTTTCACATTTGTCATAACAATTGGACACGCCAAAGGGTGTAACCATAACTGATTCAGATAATGTCTTATTTCAATGAAACAGTCAGTTGCCATGAAGTAATCAGTACTAAACTTATCCTTCATTTTTTCCACTTCTGAACCTAATTATTTCAACAATGGGCATTGATTAGTTAAGAGGCTGGTAATAAAGAGGCAGATGCGTTCGGCTGATTTATCTAACAGGATTTATTGCACACAGTAATAGGTTATTTCATAGGTTAACAGTTCTTTTTCTCATTTTAATTGTGTCGTGACTTTTAAACATCTATATGGGTCATAGTTTTTAAACATCTATATGGCTCACAGTTTTTAAACATCTATATAGCTGATTGTTTTTAAACATCTATATGGGTCATAGTTTTTAAACATAGGAGTTCAAGCCTATTTCAATTAAAATTATTAAATATTAAGGAGTTGAGATTATTTTTCTACAAATGTGATCCCGTCTATTGTTTGCAGTTTATCCTAACTCATTTCAACATATATTGAAATATAAAACGGTAATAATGCATTTATGTTCCTCACAGCACATCCTCACCAAAAACCCAGTAATAGTCCGAGTTGATAATTGCATACATTACCGTAACAATCATCCTCATTTAAACAAAACTAAAGTGCTACCACAGGCAAGTGTTTATATTTTAGAATATGTAGAAAGTTTGAAAGTGTGACAGATATTAAAGTGTGTGATATATATATATATATATATATATATATATATATATATATATATATATATATTTAAAAGAGGTAAAATGTGGGAAGATAATCTGTTATTGCTAATAAATTTTGTTAAAAATTACATGCAAAATGACATTGAATGAATCTATTCCTTCTATTAGTTCACACTCTCCTTATATATACTGTATATATATATATATATATATATATATATATATATATATATATATATAGTTCAAATTTCTAATCGTTAATATTATAACTTTTATTCATTCACTCAAGTTCAAATACATTTCCTAAACCTTGTAGTAGGTAACACTTGATGTTAATAGAGTTTTTTTCAAATATTAATTCATCTTTTAAATTTAAATAATTAATTTTAGTTTTGTATGGGAGAAAAACTTTTCACAGAAGTGGCAAGGTATACAATATTGGCATCCCATTTGGCTTAAAATAAGTGATAACATATGATTTCATAAAAAGGCTGAGTTTATGTTATAGGTTGTGTGGTAAAACAGCTGTTTTAACGCATACGCTATGTTAGTTTGTATAATTATTTAATAAAAAATTATTAAAAAAAAAATTTGTTGACCTTAGTAGGAATTGACATTAAATCTTTCTTAATATATTACTTATTTTAAATAATAAATATACAAAATGTTAGCTTTAAAATTAATTGAAATGCTTTTCCTCACACACACAGAGGTAAAAAAGTGCAAACTTCCGGGTTCACAGTTATTCAGTACTGCGCTGCCTTTAGATTAAGTTCGTTTAAAGGGAACAACTTTTTGATTTCGGTCAAAGACATAGCACCTACTAGTTGAGCCAGCAGTCCCGCAGGACAATGTGGGAAAAGGGAATGCGACACTAAGCTCCCTCATTAGCGTCCCCTTGAACAAGGACCCAACGCGTCGCTATGGAGTCGAGAGGCATCGCCTTTGTTACATGCTCAGCGAGGTGACAAAATGCTTCGAAAAATTCACTGCAAAACTGCAAGAGCGTTGGAAACACGTCTAGGAGAGAGGTTGTCGCAACCGCACAAGTACGTTTTTGTACGAAACTTGTTCGCCTGAAAAAGGATCGTGCAAAACAGGTCCTTAAAAGAGAAACGTAATTATTCCAGGACTCTTTGAAACGTCGCATGTTTCTTTAAAACTTCAACTCTTTCGTGTAATTTACTTTTTTTACGCAACGAAATGAATGATTCTTCACACGTGCATTGACTGTCAACATTTCTATGCTTTACTATTTGGTCGCTCAAAGACAGCTTTATGTAGACCTACTTCTATTTTTGATTTCTAGTAGTTACTGCAATTTTTAATTTTTTAATTTTAAAATATGAGCATATATTTAAAGAACTATTACAAACATTATTTTACGATAAAAAAACAAGGTTATGAATCTATATATTACACATGTATATAGAAAATTATTTTAAAAAATTGGAAATTATAATAATTATTTTACTGTGAAGTTATTTGTTTTTAAATATTTACTTAACACTTATTATAGTTATATTTATAAAAATCGTTATTGATATTTTTGTTCAATATTAAAAATATTTTTAAATTGTAATGTATTGTTATACACACCAAAACGTTACAAAACAAATTTCAATTTTATATCTTATCGCTATAGTGTTTAGTAAAGGGCCGAATGATTGAAGAAAAAAGAAATCTCGATGAAGCATAATTTAGTGTAAATATCGCTTCAAAAAATGTGTTCAGTATTACAGACTTTGGCATACAATAGGAAGGCTGATGTACATAAGGCGAATATTCAACAAGAACGCATGTCATTAACAGGTGTTTAACAGACTTGTTGAGGATTACCGACATTGAAATACAATAGGAAGCAAAACGTTCAAAAGAAGGATTGTAACACTGGGTATATTCAACATGGAACTCATGCAGATATTAAAAGGTGTTTAAAGGAAGTGTTGAGGATAAGCGACTTTGGGATACAAGAGCAAGGCAAATGTACATAAGAAGGGTTCTTACTCTGGGTAAATTCAACAGGAACCCATCCAGATATAACACAGGTGTTTAATGAAGTGTTAAGGATTATCGACTTTGGGATACAATAGCAAGGCAAATGTACATAAGAAGGATTCTTACGATGGGTAAATTCAACAGGAACCCATCCAGATATAACACAGGTGTTCAAAGGAAGTATTGAGGATAACCGACTTTAGGATACAATAGCAAGACAAATGTACATAAGAAGGGTTCTTACTCTGGGTAAATTCAACAGGAACCCATCCAGATATAACACAGGTGTTTAAAGGAAGTATTGAGTATTATCGACTTTGGAATACAATAGCAAGGCAAATGTACATAAGAAGGGTTCTTACTCTGGGTAAATTCAACAGGAACCCATCCAGATATAACACAGGTGTTCAAAGGAAGTATTGAGGATAACCGACTTTAGGATACAATAGCAAGACAAATGTACATAAGAAGGGTTCTTACTCTGGGTAAATTCAACAGGAACCCATCCAGATATAACACAGGTGTTTAAAGGAAGTATTGAGTATTATCGACTTTGGAATACAATAGCAAGGCAAATGTACATAAGAAGGGTTCTTACTCTGGGTAAATTCAACAGGAACCCATCCAGATATAACACAGGTGTTCAAAGGAAGTATTGAGGATAACCGACTTTAGGATACAATAGCAAGACAAATGTACATAAGAAGGGTTCTTACTCTGGGTAAATTCAACAGGAACCCATCCAGATATAACACAGGTGTTCAAAGGAAGTATTGAGGATAACCGACTTTAGGATACAATAGCAAGACAAATGTACATAAGAAGGGTTCTTACTCTGGGTAAATTCAACAGGAACCCATCCAGATATAACACAGGTGTTTAAAGGAAGTATTGAGTATTATCGACTTTGGAATACAATAGCAAGGCAAATGTACATAAGAAGGGTTCTTACTCTGGGTAAATTCAACAGGAACCCATCCAGATATAACACAGGTGTTCAAAGGAAGTATTGAGGATAACCGACTTTAGGATACAATAGCAAGACAAATGTACATAAGAAGGGTTCTTACTCTGGGTAAATTCAACAGGAACCCATCCAGATATAACACAGGTGTTCAAAGGAAGTATTGAGGATAACCGACTTTAGGATACAATAGCAAGACAAATGTACATAAGAAGGGTTCTTACTCTGGGTAAATTCAACAGGAGCCCATCCAGATATAACACAGGTGTTTAAAGGAAGTATTGAGTATTATCGACTTTGGAATACAATAGCAAGGCAAATGTACATAAGAAGGGTTCTTACTCTGGGTAAATTCAACAGGAACCCATCCAGATATAACACAGGTGTTCAAAGGAAGTATTGAGGATAACCGACTTTAGGATACAATAGCAAGACAAATGTACATAAGAAGGGTTCTTACTCTGGGTAAATTCAACAGGAACCCATCCAGATATAACACAGGTGTTTAAAGGAAGTATTGAGTATTATCGACTTTGGAATACAATAGCAAGGCAAATGTACATAAGAAGGGTTCTTACTCTGGGTAAATTCAACAGGAACCCATCCAGATATAACACAGGTGTTTAAAGGAAGTATTGAGTATTATCGACTTTGGAATACAATAGCAAGGCAAATGTACATAAGAAGGATTCTTACGATGGGTAAATTCAACAGGAACCCATCCAGATATAACACAGGTGTTCAAAGGAAGTATTGAGGATAACCGACTTTAGGATACAATAGCAAGGCAAATGTACATAAGAAGGATTCTTACTCTTGGTAAATTCAACAGGAACCCATCCAGATATAACACAGGTGTTTAAAGGAAGTATTGAGGATTATCGACTTTGGGATACAATATGAAGGCTAATGTACATAAGGAGGTTAGGGACGCTTTGCATACTTAACAGGAACGCATGCAGATATTAACAGGTGTTTAAAGGAAGTATTGAGGATTATCGACTTTGGGATACAATAGTAAGGCCAATATAAGTAAGGAAGTTAGGGAAGCTGGATATATATAACAGGAACGCATGCAGAAATGAACAGGTGTTTAAAGGATGTATTGAAGATTACCGACTTTGAGATACAATAGGAAGGCAAAATTGGCTCTTTATAGAATGTTGTAATTTTTCGTTTAAAAGGTAATAAAGTCCTATTTAAAAAGATTTTAAAATTATTTAAGAAACAGCAACAAATCCTCCCGACAAGCTCGTCCTTGTTACGCGTTACATACTTACACGAGAAACTTTGTTTGGGCTGTCTAAGATTAATTTAATAGTTAGAAATAAAAAATGTAAAGCGTAATAAATATTTGTACTAGCATAATTAAGAATATCGTATTTTTTCTATTTCGTAAAATAAAATAATACAGAGTTGCGTCACTGATTTCTAAGATTTGTTATACCTCGTTATATTTGTTCCTAAGGTAATTACGTATTGTGTTACAGTTTACTGGGGAGAATATAATCTGAGTTTAGTAGAGAAATCTTCAGCTATTTTCATAACAGAAATGTCATTAAAACAAATAAAAACATACACAAAACTCACAAATTAATCATTTATTTACTCATACTGAGTTTAGTAGAGAAATCTTCAGCTATTTTCATAACAGAAATGTCACTAAAAACAAATAAAAACATACACAAAACTCACAAATTAATCATTTATTTACTCATACGCGTTTCAATGACCAAATCATCATCATCAGTGAGTGTTACTACTACAAACTCTAACTTACAACAGAAATGTCACTGTTTCATTACATCTAAAATGTTTACTTTATGTGATGTAGGTTGTACTTGAGTAGATAGGTTAGTGTTAACTGGAAAATGTTTTTATTCAGAAATTTATAGTTGTTGTACTTAGAAATCAAAATATTTCTAATCATGTTTACACTAACAGAGACAATTGTTACATAAAAGCAGTTGACTTGTGAGTCAGGTACAACTATTTACTTATACAGGCAAAGTTACAATAATGGATACGTTATCGACTTCAGGCCTTATTCTTCCTGCACTCTATTAAACAATCACGCCCTGACATAACCTTACGTGCTGTGAGTTAATGAAAGTTTATGTGCGCTGTTTTCAAAAATAAACTAAGGTTACGTCACGGCGTAATTGTTTAATTCAGTGCAGGAGATAAGACGATAACATTTCCGTTATTGTAACTTTGCCTGTATAAGTAAATTGTTGTAGGCCTACTTGACTTGCAAGTACCGCTTTTCTTAAACAAAACTTTTCAAAGTTTTGAAAATATAAACTGAACGCCATATTAGTTTTCATTGTCTACCTAGACAGACTAAATAATGTTTCAATAGTAAAACAACAATCAAGTACATTTTGTTTAGTGCAATATGAAGCAAACGAGGGAAATAAAATCTTAAGTACATTAGTAAATTAAGGCAAATCGTAGAGTAAGGTTTAAGCACACCCTCTAATCCCGACGCACTTGCAGGATGTAAGGACGCTTTATGTAGCCTGGAGCACATCTAATTGGGAGGGTAGACTCGTGTTGGACAAGGGTTCCGGATAAAATCTCTGCTACGAGAAAAGAGCCTGGTATTTTTACCAACCCCCTCAGGGAAACGTATTTGCTATACATTTATCACGGTGTAAGGGGTAAGTCATATTATACACATCATACTCCCCTATCTGACGCCCCACCCCTTACAAGTTAAGAAATACAAACTCTAAAAGCAAATAAAAAGGGGGAAACACGGCAAATAGTGAATGCATGTGATTAGCTGAATCTGATTTATCATGCCGTTTAACCGAGTCAATTCCTTTTATACACGAGACTTATGAATACCATTTGCCTAATCATCAAATGAAGCAGATGTTTCAGTTGTGTTTGCGAAATATGGATTGGCTTGCATCGCGTCTGCAGCTATAATTGGGCGACAGTACTAA
>JBAIZL010000005.1:57886430-57928930 GCA_036971475.1 Prosapia bicincta | reverse complement strand
TAATACATAATTTATTGTTAAAAAGCTTTGAAAATATACAAATCTAAATTATTCTTGTATTTAAAACTTTTGTAATCATTAACTGTATTAGAAGAAATCGTATCACCATATTTAATAAATGTATATAATTGTTGATTCCTCCTATACGTGAGCTACTAGTTCCTACTAAAACACATGTGAATATTTTAACAACTTACCTATACTAGCACTTCCTTATATTTGTAAAATATGTAGCATATATTGCAATATAGTAGTACTTATACTATAGTAGTACTGCAAATACTTGTAGGTACAGTAGTTGTGCGTTGTGATACAACAGTATATATATATACAAAAGACTTGAACTGACTTCTTCGTAAATGTATTGATTCGCTATTTTATATAGAACCTGAACCAATTTTCCAGCTTATTGTGTGCATTGTTATGTAAATATCTGTTGAGTGTTTCCAACTGCTTCGTACAACATAAAATGCACGCTAATAGTAATTTGAATAAGTAGCGTCAATCGATATTTATTCTATGCAAACTCTATTTATATAGAATTTTATATTATTTCACTTTAAAAAAAAATTTTTCAGTTTAATTTTTCAGCTATGTTTTAGAGAAATGTATTTCTTCATAAAATTTTGCAATTGTAAATGGTAATATATGAGAGAATAAATATTCTTAAACATCGCTCAACGCGACGCTGAAATAATATTATTCTTATAATTTATTTGGAAATAAGTGTTGATTTTATTCGCGTTCCGATATTCAAATCCACAGATGCAAATTTTCTAATTTTATATTCGGAACGTAACTTGTCAGGCTGTTAGGAATGCAAGTAAATGCAAGAGCGATCAGGAAAGTAACTACAAACATCTGGGAAATGTCGCGCTTACAGAAGTAAATGTTTTACAATATTGCTAATTTTACTTACAACTAGAACTAGTAAAGGCTTTGCATTAGCCCATTTAGCATCTGGGTAAATATATTTGTAACTGATGGAATTCTTAGGTCCAACTTAAGTTGAATTAATTCTACGTTAGGCCACACTCTCTCATACCCGCTGGATGTGGGATTCCTATTTGATCAGTTAGGCAACTATCTTCGAACCTTACTTTCCCCTATGTGTTCAGTAACATGGAGTCTGTTATTTTCCTTCCTTGCTTACATCTGTAATTAGCCGTTACGAACGGATTTTAGAATTTTTATTTTACAAATCGTCACCCATACTTACACTAGGGAGATTAAATGTGGTAAATTCGTTTTACTAGTTATAAGTTACAAAGTAAACACTCCATTGCCGCTTCTCAGTATTAAAGGAAACAAAATATTATTCTTTAAAACTATTAAAACTACTAAAAAACAACACAATATTTCTGTATTATTTTACCCTTGGAAATTTTATGCAAACTGTTTTCTACCGTAAAAACCGGTAATATAACAACCAGGGGAAACGGGAGCACGATCCTTTTAGATTGTTACCACAAACCTTTAAATGAACTAACCTCACCAAACATTGGTAGAATAGTAATGGATTGTTGAAAACTACTTTAATAATAGCCTAACTCAACAAAACTTCACTCAAACTAATCTAGAAAAAACAATACCCCCTTGCTTCCACTGTTGAAACTAACTTAACCTAACCTAAATTACATACATGACCTCAAGGGAAAACCGCCAGAAGCAGGCATCAATGGAGCGACGTTTCGAAACGCGTCAGCAGTCTTAAGTTGTTATATTTTGCATTCACTTCATTGAAAATAACATTTTTTTTTATTAGGATGATCTTACTCCACACTTTGCAACTCTCCTCTAGATCTTATCGTTTCTCTTTAGACCTACAGCTAGTCATCTATCTCTAGCCGTTCTCCTCTACGGTGAGGCCACATGAAGTTAGATAGTTTCTCTTCCGTAAAGTTACAATGGCATTTTATAACTCCATTTCCCCCTAATTCTTATGAAATATAAACACACAAGCACGCCAACACACACACACACACACACACACACACACACACACACACACACACACCCACACACACTGCAACGGGCCTTTTTACTTACTATCTATACTCAACTATTCTTATTTTTACTTCTTTTATTTATTTACTCCTTACCTACAACTTATTTATTTCCTTCAATAATTTAATCACTACCTTTTTCTATTTACCCTATTATTCTTCAACCTTCGTCATTCATATTTGTTTATATATTATTCTCCGAGACTCTCCCTTACCTGGCAAGTATTAGGTCCTAACTTTCCAAATCCCTATTTGATCCTGTCCGTTCTTTTATGTCTCCCTAATACTTACCAGTTGCCCTGCAATGGTAGAATGACCTAGGAGGAATTTCGGTCAGTCAACCGAAGCCTGTAACATCCCTGCCTAGATCTCCTAGGAATGTATTTCTAGATTTCGTATGAAAAACCAATTAGCGGAGTATCACCCTATACTAGCATAATACTCGGGGTGGTGTGTCTGCTATTTGAGGCGTTTGGTACTTGGAAACCTATTGGTAAGAAACTGTGAAATTGCGTGTCATTTAGCTAAATCATAACTAATGACAGCTATTTGGAGAATCAATTTTTTTTTATTTATATGGTGGTAAAGTATGCACACATTTACAGGCATTAATTATTTATTTAATCTAGCACCTAGACCCCTAACACAACATCATCAAAATAATTAAATTTTATCTTGAATATCTGTAGTAAATTCATATCAATTAAAGTCTATTTGATGATTAATTTGTTAGATAATTTATGTGTTTTAATTATTTATAAAATTAATATTATTCACTAAAGAATTTAATATTTGCAGAAAAATTAAAATAACTCCTTGCCACACCTTGGCTTGATTCTCTTTATAAAGCAAATTAAAGTAACATTCTTCCTGGGTTTGCTTAGACTTTTCCCAGTGAATTTTATATAATATAAAATTATTTGAAATTATTGTATGTATATTTTAGTGTTTAATTTATATTAAACTCCCCCTATTAAATATTTAGTTCTTCACTTCTTATTCAATTCCCAATAAAATCTTACTTACTCATCAATCATAGCATATTATTATATAATTTATAATTATTTTATTATAATAATAAATTCTATTCCCGTCTGTATATATTTGCTAAAAAGTTATCATTTTTTAAAATGAAAATATATTATGTTATTTTATACTATAAATTTATAAGTATTTACGTGAAATATCTTTCTTTATATATCTTCTTATAGGTATAACCTTTATAATTTAAAATATAATAAATTTCTATAATTTTATATTTGAACCATTTTTAATGAATTTAAGTAAAGCCAAAACTGATCTTTAAATTAGTTTTTTAAATTTAACAAATTTACTCGACAATTATCTTTTAGAAGCAAAGTTAAGCATGAATGGATTGGACTTGCCTTTGAAGGAAAACGTTGTACAATCATGGTCATCGTAACATTAGGACAGTAGTCGTAGCACAAATACTGCCATCATAACACTGGGTTCGTCATCGTAAAATTACAACTGTTATCGTAACATCAGGGTCGTTATTGTAACATAAAATTCGTCTTCATATCAATGAGTCATCACCGTAACATAATAATCGTTACCGTAACATTGGGACCGTCATCGAAACACTAGAATCATCACCGTAACATTGGGACCGTCATCGAAACACTAGAATCATCACCGTAACATTAGGACCGTCATCGTAACACTAGAATCATTACCGTAACATTGGGACCGTCATCGTAACACTAGAATCATCAACGTAACATTGGGACCGTCATCGTAACAATAGAATCAGCACCGTAACATTGAGACCGTCATCGTAACACTAGAACCATCACCATAACATTGGCACCGTCATCGTAACACTAGAATCATCACCGTAACATTGGGGCCGTCATCGTAACTCTAGAATCATCACCGTAACATTGGGACCGTCATCGTAACACTAGAATCATCACCGTAACATTGGGACCGTCATCGTAACACTAGAATCATCACCGTAACATTGAGACCGTCATCGTAACACTAGAATCATCACCGTAACATTGGGACCGTCATCGTAACACTAGAATCATCACCGTAACATTGGGATCGTCATTGTAACACTAGAACCATCACCGTAACATTGAGACCGTCATCGTAACATTAGAATCATCACCGTAACATTGGGACCGTCATCGTAACACTACAATCATCACCGTAACATTGAGACCGTCATCGTAACACTAGAATCATCACCGTAACATTGAGACCGTCATCGTAACACTAGAATCATCACCGTAACATTAGGACCGTCATCAAAACACTAGAATCATCACCGTAACATTGGGACCGTCATCTTAACACTAGAATCATCACCGTAACATTGGGACCGTCATCGTAACACTACAATCATCACCGTAACATTGAGACCGTCATCGTATAACTAGAATCATCACCGTAACATTAGGACCGTCATCGTAACACTAGAATCATCACCGTAACATTGGGACCGTCATCGTAACACTAGAATCATCACCGTAACATTAGGACCGTCATCGTAACACTAGAAACATCACCGTAACATTGAGACCGTCATCGTATAACTGGAATCATCACCGTAACATTAGGACCGTCATCGTAACACTAGAATCATCACCGTAACATTGGGACCGTCATCGTAACACTAGAATCATCACCGTAACATTAGGACCGTCATCGTAACACTAGAATCATCACCGTAACATTGAGACCGTCATCGTAACACTAGAACCATCACCGTAACATTGGGACCATCATCGTAACACTAGAATCATCACCGCAACATTGAGACCGTCATTGTAACACTAGAATCATCACCGTAACATTGGGACCGTCATCGTAACACTAGAATCATCACCGTAACATTGGGACCGTCATCGTAACACTAGAACCATCACTGTAACAATGGGCCCGTTATCGTAACACTAGAATCATCACCGTAACATTGAGACCGTCATCGTAACACTACAATCATCACCGTAACATTGAGACCGTCATCGTAACACTAGAATCATCACCGTAACATTGAGACCGTCATCGTAACACTAGAATCATCACCGTAACATTGGGACCGTCATCGTAACACTAGAACCATCACCGTAACATTGGGACCGTCATCGTAACACTAGAATCATCACCGTAACATTGGGACTGTCATCGTGACACTACAATCATCACCGTAACATTGAGACCGTCATCGTAACACTAGAATCATCACCGTAACATTAGGACCGTCATCGTAACACTAGATTCATCACCGTAACATTGAGACCGTCATCGTAACACTAGAACCATCACCGTAACATTGGGACCGTCATCGTAACACTAGAATCATCACCGTAACATTAGGGCCGTCATCGTAACACTAAAATCATCACCGTAATATTGGGACCGTCATCGTAACACTAGAATCATCTCCGTAACATTGGGACCGTCAATGTAACACTAGAACCATCACCGTAACATTGAGACCGTCATCGTAACACTAGAAAAATCACCGTCACATTGAGACCGTCATCGTAACATTAGAATCATCACCGTAACATTGGGACCGTCATCGTAACACTACAATCATCACCGTAACATTGAGACCGTCATCGTAACACTACAATCATCACCGTAACATTGAGGCCGTCATCGTAACACTACAATCATCACCGTAACATTAGGACCGTCATCATAACACTACAATCATCACCGTAACATTGGGACCGTCATCGTAACACTAGAATCATCACCGTAACATTGGGACCGTCATCGTAACACTACAATCATCACCGTAACATTGGGACCGTCATCGTAACACTAGAACCATCACTGTAACAATGGGACCGTCATCGTAACACTAGAATCATCACCGTAACATTGAGACCGTCATCGTAACACTACAATCATCACCGTAACATTGAGACCGTCATCGTAACACTAGAATCATCACCGTAACATTGAGACCGTCATCGTAACACTAGAATCATCACCGTAACATTGGGACCGTCATCGTAACACTAGAACCATCACCGTAACATTGGGACCGTCATCGTAACACTAGAATCATCACCGTAACATTGGGACTGTCATCGTGACACTACAATCATCACCGTAACATTGAGACCGTCATCGTAACACTAGAATCATCACCGTAACATTAGGACCGTCATCGTAACACTAGATTCATCACCGTAACATTGAGACCGTCATCGTAACACTAGAACCATCACCGTAACATTGGGACCGTCATCGTAACACTAGAATCATCACCGTAACTTTGGGGCCGTCATCGTAACACTAAAATCATCACCGTAATATTGGGACCGTCATCGTAACACTAGAATCATCTCCGTAACATTGGGACCGTCAATGTAACACTCGAACCATCACCGTAACATTGAGACCGTCATCGTAACACTAGAACCATCACCGTAACATTGAGACCGTCATCGTAACACTACAATCATCACCGTAACATTGAGGCCGTCATCGTAACACTACAATCATCACCGTAACATTAGGACCGTCAACATAACACTACAATCATCACCGTAACATTGGAACCGTCATCGTAACACTAGAATCATCACCGTAACATTGGGACCGTCATTGTAACACTACAATCATCACCGTAACATTGAGACCGTCATCGTAACACTACAATCATCACCGTAACATTGAGGCCGTCATCGTAACACTACAATCATCACCGTAACATTAGGACCGTCATCATAACACTACAATCATCGACGTAACATTGGAACCGTCATCGTAACACTAGAGTCATCACCGTAACATTGGGACCGTCATTGTAACACTACAATCATCACCGTAACATTGAGACCGTCATCGTAACACTAGAATCATCACCGTAACATTAGGACCGTCATCGTAACACTAGAATCATCACCGTAACATTGGGACCGTCATCGTAACACTAGAATCATCACCGTAACATTGGGACCGTCATCGTAACACTACAATCATCACCGTAACATTGAGACCGTCATCGTAACACTAGAATCATCACCGTAACATTGGGACCGTCATCGTAACACTAGAATCATCACCGTAACATTGGGACGGTCATCGTAACACTACAATCATCACCGTAACATTGAGACTGTCATCGTAACACTAGAATCATCACCGTAACATTAGGACCATCATCGTAACACTAGATTCATCATCGTAACATTGGGACCGTCATCGTAACACTAGAATCATCACCGTAACATTGAGACCGTCATCGTAACACTAGAACCATCACCGTAACATTGGGACCGTCATCGTAACACTAGAATCATCACCGTAACATTGGGGCCGTCATCGTAACACTAGAATTATCACCGTAATATTGGGACCGTCATCGTAACACTAGAATCATCACCGTAACATTAGGACCGTCATCGTAACACTAGAATCATCACCGTAACATTGAGACCGTCATCGTAACACTAGAACCATCACCGTAACATTGGGACCATCATCGTAACACTAGAATCATCACCGTAACATTGAGACCGTCATCGTAACACTAGAACCATCACCGTAACATTGGGACCGTCATCGTAACACTAGAATCATTACCGTAACATTGGGGCCGTCATCGTAACTCTAGAATCATCACCGTAACATTGGGACCGTCATCGTAACACAACAATCATCACCGTAACATTGAGACCGTCAACGTAACACTAGAATCATCACCGTAACATTGAGACCGTCATCGTAACACTAGAATCATCACCGTAACATTGGGACCGTCATCGTAACACTAGAATAATCACCGTAACATTGGGACCGTCATCGTAACACTAGAATCATCACCGTAACATTGGGACTGTCATCGTGACACTACAATCATCACCGTAACATTGAGACCGTCATCGTAACACTAGAATCATCACCGTAACATTAGGACCGTCATCGTAACACTAGATTCATCACCGTAACATTGAGACCGTCATCGTAACACTAGAACCATCACCGTAACATTGGGACCGTCATCGTAACACTAGAATCATCACCGTAACATTGGGGCCGTCATCGTAACACTAAAATCATCACCGTAATATTGGGACCGTCATCGTAACACTAGAATCATCTCCGTAACATTGGGACCGTCATCGTAACACTAGATCCATCACCGTAATATTGAGACCGTCATCGTAACACTACAATCATCACCGTAACATTGAGGCCGTCATCGTAACACTACAATCATCACCGTAACATTAGGACCGTCATCATAACACTACAATCATCACCGTAACATTGGAACCGTCATCGTAACACTAGAATCATCACCGTAACATTGGGACCGTCATTGTAACACTACAATCATCACCGTAACATTGAGACCGTCATTGTAACACTACAATCATCACCGTAACATTGAGGCCGTCATCGTAACACTACAATCATCACCGTAACATTAGGACCGTCATCATAACACTACAATCATCACCGTAACATTGGAACCGTCATCGTAACACTAGAGTCATCACCGTAACATTGGGACCGTCATTGTAACACTACAATCATCACCGTAACATTGAGACCGTCATCGTATTACTAGAATCATCACCGTAACATTAGGACCGTCATCGTAACACTAGAATCATCACCGTAACATTGGGACCGTCATCGTAACACTAGAATCATCACCGTAACATTGGGACCGTCATCATAACACTACAATCATCACCGTAACATTGAGACCGTCATCGTATAACTAGAATCATCACCGTAACATTAGGACCGTCATCGTAACACTAGAATCATCACCGTAACATTGGGACCGTCATCGTAACACTAGAATCATCACCGTAACATTGGGACGGTCATCGTAACACTACAATCATCACCGTAACATTGAGACTGTCATCGTAACACTAGAATCATCACCGTAACATTAGGACCATCATCGTAACACTAGATTCATCATCGTAACATTGGGACCGTCATCGTAACACTAGAATCATCACCGTAACATTGAGACCGTCATCGTAACACTAGAATCATCACCGTAATATTGGGACCGTCATCGTAACACTAGAATCATCACCGTAACATTAGGACCGTCATGGTAACACTAGAATCATCACCGTAACATTGAGACCGTCATCGTAACACTAGAACCATCACCGTAACATTGGGACCATCATCGTAACACTAGAATCATCACCGTAACATTGAGACCGTCATCGTAACACTAGAACCATCGCCGTAACATTGGGACCGTCATCGTAACACTAGAATCATTACCGTAACATTGGGACCGTCATCGTAACTCTAGAATCATCACCGTAACATTGGGACCGTCATCGTAACACAACAATCATCACCGTAACATTGAGACCGTCAACGTAACACTAGAATCATCACCGTAACATTGAGACCGTCATCGTAACACTAGAATCATCACCGTAACATTGGGACCGTCATCGTAACACTAGAATAATCACCGTAACATTGGGACCGTCATCGTAACACTAGAATCATCACCGTAACATTGGGACTGTCATCGTGACACTACAATCATCACCGTAACATTGAGACCGTCATCGTAACACTAGAATCATCACCGTAACATTAGGACCGTCATCGTAACACTAGATTCATCACCGTAACATTGAGACCGTCATCGTAACACTAGAACCATCACCGTAACATTGGGACCGTCATCGTAACACTAGAATCATCACCGTAACATTGGGGCCGTCATCGTAACACTAAAATCATCACCGTAATATTGGGACCGTCATCGTAACACTAGAATCATCTCCGTAACATTGGGACCGTCATCGTAACACTAGATCCATCACCGTAATATTGAGACCGTCATCGTAACACTAGAACCATCACCGTAACATTGAGACCGTCATCGTAACATTAGAATCATCACCGTAACATTGGGACCGTCATCGTAACACTACAATCATCACCGTAACATTGAGACCCTCATCGTAACACTAGAATCATCACCGTAACATTGAGGCCGTCATCGTAACACTAGAATCATCACCGTAACATTAGGACCGTCATCATAACACTAGAATCATCACCGTAACATTGGGACCGTCATCGTAACACTAGAATCATCACCGTAACATTGGGACCGTCATCGTAACACTACAATCATCACCATAACATTGAGACCGTCATCGTAACACTAGAATCATCACCGTAACATTAGGACCGTCATCGTAACACTAGAATCATCACCGTAACATTGGGACCGTCATCGAAACACTACAATCATCACCGTAACATTGAGACTGTCATCGTAACACTAGAATCATCACCGTAACATTGAGACCGTCATCGTAACACTAGAATCATCACCGTAACATTGGGACCGTCATCGTAACACTAGAATCATCACCGTAACTTTGGGACCGTCATCGTAAGACTACATTCATCACAGTAACATTGAGACCGTCATCGTAACACTAGAATCATCACCGTAACATTAGGACCGTCATCGTAACACTAGAACCATCACCGTAACATTGGGACCGTCATCGTAACACTAGAATCATCACCGTAACATTGGAGCCGTCATCGTAACTCTAGAATCATCACCGTAACTTTGGGACCGTCATCGTAACACTAGAATCATCACCGTAACATTGGGACCGTCATCGTAACACTAGAATCATCACCGTAACATTGGGACCGTCATCGTAACACTAGAACCATCACCGTGGTTCACACACATACACACACACACTTACACACACACACACACACACACACACACACACACACACACACACACACACACACACACACACACACACACTTACTCTCTCTCTCTCACACACACACACACACACACACACACACACACACACACACACACACACACACACACACACACACACACTTACACAAACACACACACACACTCATTTACACATACACACACACACACACACACACACACACACACACACACACACACTCACACACACACACACACACACACGCTCACTCTCTTACACACACACACACACACACTCATTTACACATACACACACACACACACACACACTTACACACACACACACACACACACACACACACACACACACACACACACACACACACACTTACACAAACACACACACACACTTACACACACTTACACATACACACACACACACACACAACACTTACACACACACACTTACACCACCCACAAACAAACACACACACACACACACACAGACACAAACACACATACACACACACACGCACACACACACACACACACACACATACACACACACACACACACACACACACACACACACACACACAGATTCCATATTTTTTGTTTTGGAAGAGTATTAACTACTTACAATTAGGATTGTAACGAACTTGTATTATAAATCCTGTTTTAACTTTTTGTTATATATTTCCAGTGTATTATGCATTTTGTTGTGTTACCTAATTATATGGTTATTTTACGTTGTTTTTCAGTATTACGTATTTTACATGTGTAATATTTGAAATATATTCCATGTCATTTGATATGTTACATATTTTGTCTTTTAATATCTGGTTTTTAATCTTTATTTCGTACAAAATCTTGTAGAAGCGCAATCTGTTAGTGATTTAATGAACTACTAAAGACAAAACCCAAATTTATAAATGTTGCTTAGAAACGAACTTTTTTCAGAACATATTATTAAGTTTTTGTTAACACTCATTGTCTTCCTGTAATTGACGACATGTATGGAAGAAGTGGTATAAATCCATTCCTAAGCATGGGGTCTCTGCCAGGAGGATTTCGTTAGGTTAAAAATTTTCAATATTTTTCCGCACTACAAAGCTCAGTCTTTGTGTAAGATTATTTTGTTTTATTTATAACAAAATCCCAACTTTTTGTAATTATTACCGCAATTATCCAAGTAATATGAGTGTTCCGGTTTCGATCCCAGACACGTATAAATACTTTTTTTTGTCCGCAAATAATGTTGCGACTTTAAAACTAAACCTTAGATAGTGTTCCACAATAGGGCACTTGGTTTTAGAAATTGTGTTTAAACCGCAACGTTTTTTTTATTAACTTCAACGATTGTCCATTATCTTTGTTTCTCTCATATTCATTTATTCTTACATTTTTCTGTTCTCTTCTTCCAAGAATCTTATGGTATTAATTTGAATAAAAAACCCTCTGGGTTCCATGAGACTCGTATTTCATACAAATTATATGATATTTACTGTACACACACACACACACACACACACACACACATATATATATATATATATATATATATATATATATATATATATGTAACATTGAGTCCTTCATCGTAACACTACAATCATCACCGTAACATTGAGACCGTCATCGTAACACTATAATCATCACCGTAACATTAGGACCGTCATCGTAACACTACAATCATCACCGTAACATTGAGACCGTCATCGTAACACTAGAATCATCACCGTAACATTGAGACCGTCATCGTAACACTAGAATCATCACCGTAACATTAGGACCGTCATCGTAACACTAGAATCATCACCGTAGCATTAGGACCGTGATATAGGTATATATAAAACCATGTATATATTATACAAAGGTTGTTTACCAATAATGTAAGGGGAATCTATGTTTGCAAATCAATTATATTCAAGTAGCTAGGTAACTAAATAAAGGTTACTGGATCCAAACACACAGTACTGATGCAATAATGATATGTTTAGATGTGGTCTAAACTCGAAATTAAATCTTTGAGCTCCCCTAGGTGGTTGAGTAGCGAACGAGAAATGTTGTACCTAACTGTCTGTAACAGAATATCAAACATGTAGGTTATAAACAATACATTAACTGACGTGTTTCTACTAATGATATTGCCGATTCCAAAGCTGAACACAAAAGCCTAATTCATGGCGAACTGCTCCAAATATCTGATTGCAGTACGTTTGTATATCGCCAAGAGCACTTTGGACCGTTGTTCTACGCACAATGGTAAGTACAAATACGACATGCGCGAGATAGAAGCACAGCACAATGCATATCGATAGCACGCAGGAGGGCGCGTGCCCACCGCAGAACAAATAATACAAATGGAAAAGCGTAAAAAAGGGGGCGGAATAAAACACATTATTCGGAGCCTGTATGGGCTACCTTACTTTCCCACAATAACGGGTCGTTGTTTTTTTTTTCAGCTTCGAAAAAATAAGGGCATCGTTTATTTTATTACGATGTCACTATGCTTTTAGGTTTTTGGATATTTTATTACAGAGGGAGAATTTAATAACTTTATCCGTTGTACTTGATAATGATACAATTATTTCTACTTTTTTCGTATTTCTACTTTTTTAGCCTTATTTATTCAATTGTAGTTGTAGGAATATTTAAATTTATGTGTACGATATTTTAAATAAATTTCAACTCTTTTAAAATCCTAATAATTAAATATTTATTTCAGGAATAAAGAAACGTAATAAAACACATAAAATAAATGCATTTTTAAAAATCAATTCCTACTTAGGTCAACATAGAAAAAATTTATTTTAGTTACTTTTTATTAAATAATTACAAATAATATACTTTATACATAATCATATACATATGACAGAATCGTAATAATAAGTGCCAAGATAGGAAGCGAAATAATTAATTAAAATAAATCGATTACATTTAATTAATCAATAATTATTTGAAAAAGAGTTATGAACATAAAGTGTCATCCATTACAAGTTTTAACAAAATGTATTTGATCTTGAGTGGATGAATAAAAAGTATTATATTTACGGTTGAAAACTTGAACAAGATTTATAATATATATATATATATATATATATATATATATATATATATATATATATATATATATATAGGGGGAGTGTGAGGTAGTAGAAGGAATTGAAAGCAGCCCTTTAAAATATGCGTAACATTACTTTGACAGAGACATACCATAATATCGATAATTTTCATTACTTAATTTCAAACTTAAATAGATTGCAGTTTTAACTATCTAGATGCTATTCTAAATAGTAAATTGAAACCTAAAGCAAATATTTTAAAATTAAATCGCTGTTAAAACATTAACACCGAGTAGCCTAGCGTTCAAGGGCCAATCTATGAGAGAAGGTGGCCTCCGTATCTGAAGGTTTTGAAGCGTCTGTCTTCTTTAACCCTGGTTGCAGGGATGGTACTGGATACTGTGCCTGGTGAGAAGGAGGGGAGGTTTTTTTGGGAGGAGGTTATTTGGGCTGGATGGTGGTGGCTTATACTGGGGGGGGGGATGTTTCTGTTTAAACTAAAGGGAACTGATTTCCTGTTTTTTAAAATATTTTTTACATGAAATAATTTTAAACTTCTTGACGTAAAAGCTGGCAGAATAACTTGAAACGCATTCTAATTTTCTTAAGACTACTGACAAAGAAAGCTTGAATATCAAATTGCTTGAGACACATTGTTTAACTAGAAGGTATGAGAAACGGCGTAAGAGACATAATTCAGTAGAGAGGAGATTTATACGGGATCCAATAGTACTTTAGGACGATTTATGTAATAGGTGAGAGAATCGGTGAATATGTGCCGGTATTCTAAAAAAACTGTTAAGAAGAGCAGACACAGGGAACTGAGAAGGAAAGCGGACAGCATGGAACTGGGAAAGTGTGGAACGGCAGTGATCTGAAAAGAACAGCGAATAGCAGAGAGCTGGAAAGGAGAGTGGACCGCAGGGGACTGGGAAAGAGAGCAGACACTATGGAACTAGGAAGCAGAGCAAACAACAGAGAACTGGGAAAGAGCGAAGCCAGCAGGAATCTGAGAAGGAGAGCGAATAGCAGAGAACTGGAAAGGAGAGTGGACCGCAGGGGACTGGGAACGAGAGCAGACACTATGGAACTAGGAAGCAGAGCAAACAGCAGAGAACTGGGAAAGAGCGAGGCCAGCAGGAATCTGAAAAGGAGAGCGAATAGCAGAGAGCTGAAAAGGAGAGTGGACCGCAGGAGACTGGGAACGAGAGCAGACACTATGGAACTAGGAAGCAGAGCAAACAGCAGAGAACTGGGAAAGAGCGAGGACAGCAGGAACCTGAAAAGGAGAGCGAATAGCAGAGAGCTGGAAAGGAGAGTGGACCGCAGGGGACTGGGAACAAGAGCAGACACTATGGAACTAGGAAGCAGAGTAAACAGCAGAGAACTGGGAAAGAGCGAGGACCGCAGGAATCTGAGAAGGAGAGCGAATAGCATAGGGCTGGAAAGGAGAGTGGACCGCAAGGGACTGTGAACGAGAGTAGACACTATGGAACTAGGAAGCAGAACAAACAGCAGAGAACTGGGAAAGAGCGAGGCCAGCAGGAATCTGAAAAGGAGAGCGAATAGCAGAGAGCTGGAAAGGAGAGTGGACCGCAGGGGACTGGGAACGAGAGCAGACACTATGGAACTAGGAAGCAGAGCAAACAGCAAAGAACTGGGAAAGAGCGAGGACAGCAGGAATCTGAAAAGGAGAGCGAATAGCAGAGAGCTAGAAAGGAGAGTGGACCGAAAGGGACTGTGAACGAGAGCAGACACTATGGAACTAGGAAGCAGAGCAAACAGCAGAGAACTGGGAAAGAGCGAGGACAGCAGGAATCTGAAAAAGAGAGGGAATAGTAGAGAGCTGGAAAGGAGAGTGGACCGCAGGGGACTGGGAACGAGAGCAGACACTATGGAACTAGGAAGCAGAGCAAACAGCAGAGAGCTGGGAAAGAGGGAGGACAGCAGGAATCTGAAAAGGAGAGCGAATAGCAGAGAGCTGGAAAGGAGAGTGGACCGCAAGGGACTGTGAACGAGAGTAGACACTATGGAACTAGGAAGCAGAACAAACAGCAGAGAACTGGGAAAGAGCGAGGACAGCAGGAATCTGAAAAGGACAGCGAATAGCAGAGAACTGGTAAGAAGAGCTGACGCAGAGGACTCTTTTTGAAAATCTTTTTAAATCTTTTTGAAAATTCTCAAAATAAATTTTCTCCATCACTTTAAAACGATTGTTTTTCCAAAAGTCTTACTCCAATAATTACCGTTTGTAATATCCGTAGTCACCAAACTAAAAGTTAATTTTATAAAGGTTACGTTTTTGAGATATAGTTGTTTTTGACAGTTCAGGACTAGTTGACAGCCATTCTGGGACGTACACCTCTCTTCATCCCAGTTAGTGGCTTATGCCGGGCTCGTCTAATTTAGGTAAGCTACCCTGCCCACTCTATGCCAGAACTAAGGGATACCTACCCTTCCTTTCTTCTCAAGGAGGTTTCAGAGTGGACGTACTAGGCCCTGTACACGTTAGGTCGTATTATTACCCCTCCATCCTGTACCTGGGGGTGTATTATTACCCCTGTTACTTTTATTATATTCCCAACGTCTACACCTGACATTCGGGTCTACAATTAATTTTCAAGGTCATTGTTTTACTTAAGAGTATAATTTGTATTGTAAATGTTTTTAGTTAAACATTTACATGTAGAATGTAATATGTAAACATTTACATGTAGAATGTAATATGTAAACATTTACATGTAGAATGTAATATGTAAACATTTACATGTAGAATGTAATATGTAAACATTTATTATTTAATGCCGTATATTAGTTCACACTCTCCCTATATATATTTTGTAGACATTTTCAGTCGTTAATAAAATATTTTGTATTCATCCACTCTAGTCCAAATACATTTTTAAAAGGTTTTAGTGGTTGACAAATGATGTTAATACAGTTTTTTTCTTATATTATTGATTTAAATTAATTAAATTATTTAATTTTAGTCTTATATAAGAGAAAAACTTTTCACAAAAGAGCAAGGTATGCAATACAGTTATTTCGTCCAATTTGGTTTAAAATAAGTAATAACATATGATTTCATAAAGCACCTGATTTTATGTTATAGGTTATGTGGTAGAACAGCGGTTTTAACGCATTTTTTGAGTTACTTTATTTATATTAATTGTAATTATTTAATAAAAAGTAACTAATATCACATTTTTCTTTGTTGACCTAAGTAGAATTTGGCTTTCTTCTATATAATTTGTTTGCATAAGTAGTAAACGTTATCCAATGTGTTCGAAATGGCTTTTTCACTTGAATAAAAGATCATTTTAAATTATGACAATGCAAAACGTATGCACTCTAATTAACTGGCACGCTTCTTTGAACAATTTACTAAGCAAGAAATAATTTGCTGAGCAATTGTTACTTGCTAACTGGCTTCCGTAGGCTATTTATAGTTAGGGGTAACATCATAATAAGGTCGTTAAGGCAATGCACTGGTGTCAATTATCCTCATCCAGTCGGAGCACCTGTCCATTGACAATAACCGTTTGGCAACCATTAAATCATGAAATCAAGCAGCCAACCCTCGGCCGGGATTATCTCCTGTATCAGCTGATACCAATCACCCCCCTTTCTTCCCGATAATCCCTTAGGATGCAGGTGTAACTTGAGCTTTCCCCAAACCCTATTAGTCACTTCAGACTTGCCGTCCCTCGCTACTTATTTTTATATCATTATTACATTTTCTTACTTTAATGACTACCTATAGCCTAATATACAACGGGTTTTCTTACTTTCTAAAAAAATCAAGTATTCCTGGCTTTGTCTTATATTTGTATGTATTTATTACCCATTCTATAGCGTGCAATTAAATGACGATCGTACTTACAAAAATAACATTGAATCTGTAACATTTGAATAAATAATTTGCTTATTACATTTTTACATTTATAAAATAAGTATTAAATAAAACATAAATAATTTGCTTATTACATTTTTACATTTATAAAATAAGTATTAAATAAAACATAAATAATTTGCTTATTACATTTTTACATTTATAAAATAAGTATTAAATAAAACATAAATAATTTGCTTATTAGATTTTTACATTTATAAAATAAGTATTAAATAAAACATAAATAATTTGCTTATTAAATTTTTACATTTATAAAATAAGTATTAAATAAAACATAAATAATTTGCTTATTACATTTTTACATTTATAAAATAAGTATTAAATAAAACATAAATAATTTGCTTATTACATTTTTACATTTATAAAATAAGTATTAAATAAAACATAAATAATTTGCTTATTACATTTTTACATTTATAAAATAAGTATTAGATAAAACATAAATAATTTGCTTATTACATTTTTACATTTATAAAATAAGTATTAAATAAAACTTGACCGTAATCACAGCAATAACCCACAGAAGTACTGTCCAAATAATTTTGGAAGCTTTTAGATATGCGTCTAGTACTTACACTTTCATGTACTTACACATGAAAGTACTTGGCTAATATTTTCAGTGAGTCGACTTTCGAAAGCACTATACCACAGCAAAAGCAATATCAAATATTGTAAATTTTAAATTGTTATTATTATATTTTCATTATTATTTTATAATTATATCCTAATAATATTTTTGTGCTAATTATACATTCTAATTCTAATATTATTAATTTTTAAATATTTATAATAGCCTAATTTCTATTATTATTACTGTACGATTATTATATTTTGTAACTACACTTATATTATTGTTATATTAATATATATGATTAATATTATTATTATTATTATTATTATTATTGTTTTATTATGAAATTTATATATTATTGTTATTATTAATAATATAATTACTATAGCTATTAATACCAATATTATTTTAATAATTAATAATATTTTAGTTTATTACTATTGTTTTACTATTAAATTTAATTATTATTGTTATTATTATTAATAATATAACTATTGTTATTAAAATATAATATTATAATCTTATTAATATTATTTTAGCTTATTATTATTAAACTAATACTATTCCTAATATTATTTTTAATATTAATTTTTTGTTATAATATATAATTATATTATTTTAAAGTTACTTAAAATAATTTAAATGTTGTATTACACGGTAAATTAAAATAGTTTAACTCATGCATTCAAGTGTAATTGACGACAAAACATGTGGTCATTGAACTTGTATGATTTATTTATGTGTTGACAACCGAATATCTTATATTAGTTGAATTTTATTTGGAATAAATAATTGTAACAGCATATAACCTACATCGAAAATCCTACGAGATCGTCGCAACGTTTCTATGTGACTTTGTTAAATGTGCGACTAGAAAGTAAAACCGTCAGAGCGGCATTAACAGAGGAACAGGATGGACGGTGGATTTCTTTCTGAATAGAAAACATCTATTGGAAAATATCAATTGTAAAGAACAATATATCGGACAAGCTGGTAACAATGCGAGATAATGGGCACATAACTCATGGAGGGAACGTCCGACATTTCACAACGACCGGATCAATCATGAGTGGTGACTGGAAGCTCGTAGCTCGAGGGTAACTATTCCACGGAGCTTCCATTTAAAGTTGGACTTTGAGATATTGTTCCTAATATAAACTGTTAAAACGCCATGAGTATTTCCTACATGACTTCGGCCATTTGTTTCCCTTAAGCGGTGAACATTCGCCTGGCGGATGATATTTGGTGATGTTACAGATGTTAGAATGTCAAACTATTCCAGACAGTTGCTGCAGATTGTCTATACCCATGACTTTTAATTGTTATTGTAGTAAATCCAGTATTGATAACGTATTGGTAACTCTCTGTAACAATCCAATGTAGGTTCTGTGATTTGAAAAGCTCACTCAAAGTGTACATTTTATGTAAGCTTTCTGAAGTCGTTATTTTCTTTTACTCCACCATCTTCGTATTCCTAGCGTATTCTCTTTCTCTTCTCCTGTCTTATCAATACTCTTCTCATTATTCATTTCGTCCTCGCTTTTCTTCTATCTTTCCCCTATAATTATTTTTCTTAAATTTGTTGTTATTATTGCTCTTAACCTTCCTTTATTTTCTATTTTTCTAATCAATATTAAATCTTCTTTTCCTTCCTATTTATTTAGTCCAGTTTTAAAAATGCTTATATTTGTATACTAACGATATCATTCTCACGAAGAATATGGGATTTAGGAAATTAAGTCAACGTCTATATTGGTTCTTTCATTTTTTTAAACCATTATCTACTTTTACTTCCCGTTCGTTCTTCTCCTCCCTCTTTCTGTTCCAATTTTTCTCTTATATCAATATTTTTCCTTTTTCCGTGTTAATAGTCTATTTTTTCTCATTTCACCCTGTTATTATTCTTTATTCACTTCTTTATATAACCTTCCATTTTTTCCTGTTCCATTTTCCCCCACATTTTCTCCCTTTCAAAATAACTTTTCCTCGTTCGAGCACTCTCATTTAAAAATGTTGAGTACGAAGCCTTGTACTCAATCATTATTATAAGGATATATTTTGTCATATGATTACAACACATGAATATAAAGAAAACAGGTTTTTCCAGTAACTGGCCTAAAATGATTGGGTTTTAAGATTTTCTTGTGTTATCTTTATTTTCCTTCTACACACTCTATTATTTATTAGTTCACACTCTCTACACTTTTTATTCGTCTACTCAAGTTCAAATAATTTTGTTAAACTTTTAGTGGATGGCACTTGATATTAATTCATTTTTTTCAAATAATAATTCATTAATTAAATTTATAGAATTAATTAAAAACTTTTCACAAAAGGGGCAAGGTATGCAATATTGTTATTTCGTTCCATTTTAAAATAAGTGATAACATATGATTTCATAAAATTACTGATTTTATGTTATAGGTTATGTGGTAGAACATCTGAATTGACTTTAAAATTGTTTTTAATATTATTTCTTGAAGCGTTGTTAATGTGTATTAGGGTAGCACTCCAAAACAGTAACTCCATATTGATTTTGATAATATTTTTATACTAAGGTTTCTTATGGTTTCAGTTATTTTTTTTAATTTCTAATTTTCAATATGCTTTTCATAATTATGACCTTGGTAACTAAATGTAGGCTTCTTGTCGTAATCATTAACAGCTCTATGATTAGAGCCTATTTCGTACAGCAGCTGATTTTAAGTTATAGGTTATGTAAAAGAACAGCTGTTTTATAAAGCAGATTATGTTACTTTATTTATATTATTTGTAATTATTTAATAAAAAGTAATTAAAATAAATTTTTTCTTTGTTGGCCTAAGTTGTAGTTTACTTTAAAAATATTTTGTTTGTAATACTTGTTTAAAATAATTTATACTTATCAAAATACATTTTACGGAATAAAATAAATTAAAAATTTATTTTTTATTTTAAATATAAAATCTGTTAACAAGGTGTACATTTCAGAATTATTATGTTCATAAAAAATAATATTCCTAAGAACAATGTGAACTTGTAGTTGATAGACGTGGTTGATTCATTGAAGTTCTTTGAAACTGGTCAACAAAAGTTAATGTCATAATGCTAGAAATAGCAGTTAACTATAGTACTTTATAAATGCTAAGTTATAAATCCTTTATTTAATTATAAATGCTTAAAATAATACTTAGTTTTAATATTTTTGAAAACTATTCCGCATCTTTTGGTAATATATATTCATTTTAGGTAGATAAAATTAGTGCTTTAAAATAATATGGATGAATTAGTCCTTGAAGTTTAAACTTTTGGAAATATATGTATTACTACACCGAGTATAATACATTTACTACATTACTACATTTAGTACGAGTTTAGGTGATTAATAAATTTCTGTATACAAACTCAAAATTATAAACACTTCATTCTCACAGACGTTAATTAAGTGAAACTCTCGGTTTAGTTGTGAAGTAGTCCCACTGATGATGACAGGGCAAGTAATCGAAACTCGTATGATTTTATTGTGTTTATAGTTGTAAGCTGTTTTAGAGATATTTATTTGTTGAAACGTCTCTACGTTTTGATGATGACACAAGTATTCGAAACGCGTATGATAATACAATTTTCATAATTGTGAGTTTGTGTATAGTTATTTATTAATCCCCTTTACTTAGAAATCAGCACAAGTATTACTTATGAGTTTCTTTGTTACGTTTGTCTAAGGCCTTTTATAGGAAGAGTTGTAGAAGAAAACGATGATTTTATAAGAGCCCTCTGCTCGCTCGCCATCGACAATCCTTGAAACGGAATTAAAAGAAAACAAAAGTTTTTATTCTTTCAGTGGTCATTAACGAACGACCATCCATCCGCAGTACGTGTCTACAGTCCCGAGAGACTAGAAAGAGCGCACTTGTCAGAAAACCAACCGAATAATGACATGAGTCGAGGGTGGACAGTGCACAATGTGTGGTGAGAATTTCTTTGAGAGCATTCAATGGAAGATCATAGGGTAGTAGGATGAATGCATTCTGTTGGAGCGTGCGAGCTGTGAGGAGCGGGACGAGGGAGCTGTCGAGTGGCTTCATTACTGGGAAACATGCACCATGCAAAGAGAGAGAGAAGGTGGTGTCCTATTCAGCCCTCGGGAAACTGTAGCCCCGGGGTTTGTGAGATATAAACCTCGACACTTGTTAATAACGATATGCGTACTTTCAGAAGTGCGGTGTATGGTTATTGTAATATTCACCACCTATATAATTTATCGTAAAATTATTTGTTTTTAGAAACAGATAAAATTTAGAAAAACGTTCAAATAAGAAATACCGAAAACAAAGTTAAATCTGTTTATTTTAAAAAATATATTTTGTCATAATTTGTTAATACTCTTATTTAAAAAACTAATTTCGTTTTAATTTTATCTGTTGTGAAGTTATTTAGTGGGGAGCTGATACTTTTTGTTTATTTCATAAGTTTTTATTTACTTTTCTAATTTATTTTCTTTTAATATGGATATGCGTATTGTTATTTTATATGGTTTTATAAGTTATTTCTAGTAATTTCTGGTGTTTATATAATTTATGGGACTAGAATTTCTCTGTTAATTTCATTGACTTTTATGTATGTGTATTTTCTAAACAATATTGGGTGTTTATAGCAACTAGGGGCTTGTAGGGGCAAATGTCTTTATTCATATTGAAATTAATTTTAAACTTTTGTTTCGTAATTTTGTGTATTAATACAAATTAAATTTAACATAATTCAAGTTTTTCACGACAAAATTTCCTTAAAAACTATATTTTTTGTGAATGCGTTTTCAATTTGAATTTTTTTTGACTAATCCTATTTTTAATATGTATCTTTAATCCATCTTGAGATTTTACTCTACTTAGTGCAACATAAAGTTGACCATGTGTAAAAACAGCTTTGGTCAATTGGAGCCCTGCTCTTAAGAATGTTTGACTCTTAGCCTCAGTTATAGTTATTGAAAATGCAGGTCTTCAAGGGAATTGGTTCATTTCCTTTTGATATTAATTTATTTCTTAGTAAAAATATGTTTCCTTTTCCAGAACCAGTGATTATTTATAATTTAATACACTTTTCAAACATATCTAGTCAGATAAGACGTACTCCATTAACTAAACCTGAGCCCAAGTTCATATTTCTAACTAACCTTTAATACTTTTAAAATATTTGTACTCATCTGTTTTTCATATGATATTTGGACAGCTGTTTCTCAGCTGTACTCAGCTGCATAGTTCGAAAATCATACTCAGCTGTATGATTCTACTCTTGCAATGCATTTCTCATGAAGATTTTGGGAATTTTAAGTTCCTCAAAACCCTATAAAAGTTGTAAATTGAGAAAAATTATTTTCCCTCACTCCTCGTGTCAATGCCTTTAATTTGGGCCGTATGCCAGCTCTGTACGACCTACCAAGCTCCCACAATTTTTCTCTCAAAATCCGGCCTATTAAATTATATGTATGGCTTACTCCTAATGTCTATTTGTTTTTTTTTTCTATGTGTTCTTTATTATGTGGCTTGCGATCTGTTGCTAAAGTATTTCTTGAATCCTAGCAATGTTTTTATCTGTATAGGTTTATATAATTATTATTAGGCTTAAACATTTCATAAACAAAGATTATAAATTTACACCACATTTGATGATTTACTATTTGCGTATGTCCCAAATATTTTGAAAGACATTTTGGAAGGATTTGGTATTTAAGGGAAAAAGAAGGGGCCTACCTCCCCGGAAAATATTAAAGATATAGGGCCTATGCTAATTATACTGTAGTGTCAAATCTAAGGGACTTCCATTTCCTGGTAGTAGCTATATACCTACAATGTGACATCACACGAGCATTAGTTAGCCGCATTTACCATATATTTAGAATGCACACCGTCTATTTATTACATTGAGGGTTGTCGTATTTATCAATGATTACATTATGGTATTATAGTGATTAATATGGGTTTGTAAACATATTCTACTAATTATTAAGTAGATTTTAATCAGGTACGAACGCAAACGTCGGAAATGTTTTTCCATAGTTTTGGAAAATTTTCACTTTTCCATATTTTTAGGCGAGGGGCTTGACCCCCCCCCCCACCAACCTTCAAATCCTCAACTGCTATTAACTGGGGTTTTGTGTTCGTTATTAAATAATAATTACATATATATATATATATATATATATATATATATATATATATATAATTAATGAATTAAACGCTGACCTGCGAAGCTAAAACGTTTTGCATAGCCTGATATTTAAAAATAAATAAAATATTTTTGAAGCTCCATTCAAATTTTAGTTTTTCTTACAGCGAAATATTTGTTGGTTATATAATGTAATTTCATTTTGAAAACAATTTATTTTATACGTGTCTCTAACTTATTGACTACATTTCTTTCGTTAGGTATGCACCATAGCATACCAAACAAGTAACATAAATATAACTTGTGGCTCAGTAGAGTATTTTTGGTAAAACATACCTTACAACGTACAGAAATACATGGAAAACCAATTCCCAACCTCAGCAGACTCAAAGGAACGGTTCTGATTTACTTTCATCTGTGACGCCACTACACACAGAATGTACGGGTCGGTTGTCTTACAATATGGCCCGATGGTGGTATCTCCATTATTGGCGAGTAAATGTTACTAATTCCCTGCCAATTATTCGATGCGGGGGTCAGCGTGCAAAGGACTTGCACATGAGTCAATTACCATTGATGCCAGCCAACGTTTCCGCATTTTGTACATCACAGAAGTTTCACGGGCCGCTGAGCCATTTGTCGCGCCTCTCTGTGAGCGAAAATCGTAGCATGAAGACAGCCAATTATTGCGATTCTATCGCTCCGTAGAACTGTCTGCCTGTACGCACAAAATCACAGAAATAATTTGAAGTAACTTTATGGCTTGCCGACTGTATTTACATTTGTGTTTCCTTTATGTTATCCAATACTGTTTTTTTTTCAAATGTAGTTGTATTTTAAAATGTTAATTATTTGTAGGCCTATCAATAGACACAAGTAATATAAAAAAATTAAGTAAATTCATACTTAAGTCAAGAAAGAAAAAGTTTATTCTAGTTACTTTGTATTAAATAATTACAATTAATAGAAATATATATATATATATATATATAATACATTTTCTTAAAATACGTTTGGTTTTTAAATATATAAACATATATAGCATAACCATGCTTTAAAACAGCTTTGCTAGGACATAACCTACATCATAAAATCAGATGTTCTATGAAATTATATGTTATCACTTATTTTAGGCAATTCGGATAAAATAACTATATTCCATAACCTTGTCCCTTTTGTAGAAGGGTTTTCTCCCATATAAAACTAAAATTAATTCATTATTAAATTTAAATAATAAACTAATACTTGAAAAAAACTGTTTTAACCTCAAGTGCTATCCACTACAATTTTTAATGAATATATTGTAACTTGAGTGGATGGGTAAATAGTGTTTTATTAACGATTAGAAATTTTAACAAGATATAAATAAGGAGAGTGTGAAATAATAGAAGGAATTGAAAAAATGAAAGCTGAGGACGAATAAAATATTACAGCAAAATATGAATAATGGGTGGTATGTGTACCACGATCTGCAAACAATATCACGAAAAATTGAGTTTTGTTGAGTTTAAATATTTATATTAATTAAAACAACCTCTCAACACAAATTCAACAAATTTTATTTTAACCTTATGTACATTTCGACTACAAAGTAATTATCTTCAGAGGTATTTTTACATTTAACTTATTTGTTATTTGTAAAATACCCCTGAAGATGATTACTTTGTAGTCGAAATGTACATAAGGTTAAAATAAAATTTGTTGAATTTGTGGTGAGAGGTTGTTTTAATTAATATAAACATTTACGCCACAGTTACTTTAAGTTGTTGAGTTTAAATATTGTTTTAAGGTTTATTAATGTTGTGCGACAATTCTCATAATAAACGTCTGGATAGCCACCTGAGGTATTGGGCATTATTTAAATAGCACATATGCTTAAATATTTATGAGGTATTTTAATTACCTATAAATATTTATAGGTTATTAAATATGTATAGGAGGTTATAAATACCTATATTTATGAGGTATTTCGTCTAATACAACATGCTTAAATATAAAACCATTTTAGGTGGCCATACATATCTAAGATTGGCCAAGACATCTGCTAATACAGATGCTACTTACATATGCATGTAAGATTATCTAGAAATAGGTAACTGTTAGAGGTAACAAAATAGTAGCTTTGAAGTTAATGATATCAGCCGATTTCATGTGACAATTCATTGGAAAATATTTATTTCACTATTACAAATTATACATTAGGCCGTAAAGTTTTTTGAATACTTTATTTCTTCTCCTTCCACTAACTATTATCCTTTTTTTTCATCTGATGAATTTATTGTTTATATTGATCATTACATTTTACCTTTATCTTCTTTAATTTCTCTATTTATTTCAGTTTGTTAGTGTTCTATGTATTCCTTTATTCCTTATTTATCCTCCTTGTTATACTTCTTCTGATTTTCTGTTTATATTTTTCTTCGTTCTTTTCTATTATTTTTTTTAAAATTTCTTTTATGTTTCTTATATTTTAAAGTATTAAACCTTACAGACATTAAGTTCAATTGTTGATAGAATTTCTTTTATAATTACAGTTCTTTTGTAATCCGTAGAATAGTCTTACCAGAAGATTGGAGACGTTTTTAGCGGAAGAGAAAATACTATTTATTGGAAACTTTATAAATACTCTCTTTTAATAAAGGACCTGTTTAATAGCGACCTGTTAATAACGTTTTGTAGTCTAATTGTTTTTTCTTGTTTGTAGCATGTTTAAACCATTCAATGAAAATATTTTTCAAAGGGGCTAGAACAATGCACGAAACGTTTCAAATAACGTAAACTTTAACGAGAAAATATGGGACTTTAAGGAAAATATATTTATATCTTTGTCCAATCACCACTTACAATGAACAAAAGAACATAACAACATTACGCAAATGTAGCTAAGTCTTTCACGCTAATTATTGATTTTACATCTGTAAATATATATTTTTTTAATAATTAGTAATTTTTAGCAAGAAAAGGTATTTATAGTTATATGTTTGAGTACATTTTTCTGCTATTTCTAACTTGTCAATATTCTCCTCTGTTGACGCGTTTCGGATTACCTCCATTTTCAAAACTTCAATCGTACTCTACATTACGATTGAAGTTTTGAAAATGTACGTAAATCGAAACGCGTCAACAGATGATAATATTGAAAAGATAGGAATGGCAGAAAAATGTACTCAAACATATAGAAATATTCATAACAGAAAAGAAGATGAGTATATTAATAAATTTTATTTTTAGTTCTTTATGCATTTATAGAAAATGCGAAAATCTGGGAATAAGGGTGGGAGAAAATAAGATGATCAGATGATGATGATCTAGTAGAAGATGACCACGGCATTAGTTATATGATAAGAAGGAATATGAGGCAGCAGGCTAAAGAATGTACGATCTAAAATGTGGGTAATCTAATAGTAGGTAAAGACAAAATTTTGTGACATCAACTTAAAAAACCGCAGAGTCAAGGGGTACAAAGATACAAATATCAGAGGTAATCTTTAATAAAAAAAGCGATAGTGATGATGAAATCAGGAACAGAATACAAAGGCAGAGCACTGGCACAATACGTAACTCTCTTCTCTGGCAATAGACAATCGCGAAAGAATCAAATAAACACATTTATAAAAGTATTGTTGAGAGAGCGACGCTCTACGGTTAAGAGGTGTGGGATGTTACCAAAGCTAATAACAATGAAATAACGAAGATGACAATAAACTATTAACGACAAAGCTGCGGTAAATCGAAACTTGAAAGAGGTATTAGTGAACAATTTTATAAGGAAATATAAATGGATAAAAGTACAAGAGATATAAAGGAGGAAATTGACATAGTTTGGACATGTAAAGAGGATGGCTGAAGACAGGAGCCTCCGAAATGTGTTGGAGTGGATTCTCCCTGATAAAAGATAGTCAGGGCAATACGAAAAAATTGACGTGATGGCATCGACGAAGCAGTGGCTGCAAGAAACCTGGAAGAGGCATTAACGTGTGACAGAAGAAACTGGAAATTAGGGACGGAGAGACGGCGTCAGCTGTAATACCTATATATATATATATATATATATATATATATATATATATATATATATATATATATATATATAATTATCACTATATGTACTTAAACAAGAATCTTACTTGGTATTTATGCGAGTTTACTGTCAAAGATTGATAGTATCTTCATTGCCGAACATCAACTCAGTTGATGCTCAACAATGGAGATACTATCAATCTTTCAAAGCTAACTCGCATAAATACCAAGTAAGAGTCTTGTTTAAGTGCATATAGTACATATTCACTTGATAAGTGAATACAAGAAAACAATGTTCCAAAGTGATATATATATATATATATATATATATATATATATATATATATATATATATATATATATATATATATATTATATATCATTATATATATATATATATATATATATATATATATATATATACTATTTACATATTTTAGAAATATTTTTATTATTTTCTTTTAATGTCTCTATGGATACACAAGCATCGAGTTGAAAGTGTTTTATTTCAACAGGCATTCCATGTTTATACTTTTACTTTAAGTTTTGATTTCATTTACTTTTAAAAAACAATTTCTATAGAGAATAAATTTTCTGAGATTTTATAAAAACATGTACACAATTTGCACACAATAATGTTTCTGGAATACTTCCAAAAAACATTTCTGCATTTAATGATAGTCTGACAAATTCAATGTGCCTCAAATTAAAAACCAAATTCTTCCAAATTCTTTTTGTGTTTTAATTTTTTAAATAATCCAGTTTCTGCTTGTAAATCAAATTTGTGGTTATTTTTAGTTGCAATTATAAACATACAAAGTCTATCATTCAGTTATATTAAATTTATATCTGGATTTGCAACCCAAAATACTTTCTTCTGGCCCCAACATATCAACGGAGAGAAGTGGTCGGCTAAGAAAGCCTTACAGATACGGTGACCATGCATCCCGGAAAAAATCGAGATAGTACCGATTTTTAAAGTTGTTTCCCTAACATGAGCTCCCAAGTTTTTGCGCGGTACCCCTAACACCGCCAGCTTTAAAAAAAAACTAGATAAGTATCATATGTAGACCAATGAGTTTTTGAGAAAATTATTTTCAAAATTGGTGAATTGTAGAACCAATTATTATTGGAGGAATAATAAATTTGTATACAAAAAGTGTGTGTTTACCTTAAATACTTACATATTAATGTTCTAATATTACTTATTATTATTAAAATCAAAAGCCATTCTTCCTGCTAGTTTCTCTACATCCCTTGGTTGCATTAGAAAGTATAAATAATTACATTAATATGTTTATTTTCTTTATACACTAAGTGACGTGGTCTGGTATTTTATAACTAGTAAAAGGTTAAACAAGGTTAAAACTTGAATTTTTTATCTGCTTTACTTTTTATTAAGCAATGCCTTCACGTCCAGCCCCTCCTCCCCCTACATACCTTCATATGAGCGCTCATGCTCCTGGAGCTCCGTAAAATAATATATTTATCCCAAATTCCAAGCGCATGTTATATCTGCAATACAATAAATTTATTTGCTCATTGCCAAAATTAAAATTTTAATGAATACATAAGCCTTGGCAGATATTGTTAACTGTTAGAAGTTTTCTTGAGGGACATAAGTGGAACGTTTAAAGTATATTTAAAAATACTTAACTAAGTGAGTCTACTCCATTGAAGGTAGGTTAGCTTCGTAAAAGGAACGAATGTTTTGAAACGCGTCAGCAAGTAAGAAGTTACGTATTCACTTAGTTAAGTATTTTTAAAATTAGTTTAATCAGTGAATTCAAGATGACTACATCAATCAATTTTAAGTATATTTATAATATTCGATATGATACAATTATAATAAATGTATTTCTTTTGAACTTTCGTGGGTCTAAGTGTTTCTTATATTCCGCTGCATCTAAAAGTAGGTTGTCCCGATTTCGATGAGAAAAACTACGGCCACCTTACTTATAGGACCCTGTAAAAAATAAATATCTGTTTTTAATTTTCCCACCCCCGGTATATCTTAAATAATCACATAGTACATATACCTAAAGGTAAAATTCTTTTACTTTCTGTAGAAAACACAATGGATATAGCATTCGTCCTCGTGTCCTTACGAGTACCATCAGCAATATGCCTGAAATTACTTGTGCTGAACATAGTCGCGCGAACGAAGTCTGCGTAGGTTAGAACTCTGAAGGTAGACTAAACTCGCCCATAATTTATAGCTCTGACCCTAAACGGTGCCCAGGGATATGCATACGACCAGAAACTCTTCAGCAGGCTCCCTCTATCCGTCTAGTTAGGTGCTTAGCATAATTATTTATTTTTCCATTTGGTTATTTAAAAACTGACTAACATGCAAATTTCCAGACGGGAATGTTGTATCGGAGGATAATTAAAAATTCAATTTACCCAACACAAATTATTTTACGACTTTCGACGATTTATGGCTCGTCAGATCTTACTTCCGGAAGCGAGTTTTTATTTTAACACTTTACTAATAAGGGCTCTTTTTAATATCTTCTTTTAGATTTATTGTCCACTTTTCAGGTAATTAATTCTTGATGAGTAATACCGAACCAATATTTGTGGAAATATTTATAATGAGAAAAAGAAGAGAGTGTGTAGGAAAAAACGCTAATATTAGAGTTCGTATTTAAAGTTTTACAGAAAATGTATAGGAATCTCGAAAACTCGTCTGTGTTTTTACAAACGTTGTAAGAGAATCTGTGTTTGTTATACAATTATAACACAGTCATCAGTCATTATTGTTAATCAGTCATTTGAGAAATACCTCATGTCCATTTTTTTCGAAATTTGAATTAGGACCACAAAAAATATGATAAAGGCAAGGCAGATCCAATACGCAATAACAACATATCTCCACCGAGTAACCATGGTAATGCAAGCAGTTCAAATATTGAATCATTTGAGAAACACCTCATCTCCTAGAAGTTTTGTAAAGAACAGGTTTAAAAATGTAAATATTGTAAAAAGAGAATAAAATATTAGTTATCGTTCATATGTTGTATGTACAGTATTTAACTATTTTTTTCCTTTAACCTTAACATTATACCAGTCATTTGAGAAACCAAACATCCCCGAAAACTTTTTTAATATTTTTAATAAGTCAAAATAAAAGATAAATTATATACATTAATACAATTAGCCTGCCATGCCTCTGTACAAACATGTTAAATTTTGGTAGTGGAAACTACGTTAAATATTAGAGTTAAACAGTTTTTTTTTTTATTTCCCGAAAGTTTGTTTTTTATCGACATGAGGTGTTTCTCAAATGACTGATTCAAATGTCTTCGTTGCTGCTAGGATCAATATAAATAACTAAATAGAAAGTAAAAATATTTTGTAAAAGAAGACGTGATAAATATATATGTATGTATATATATATATATATATATATATATATATATATATATATATATATATATATATATATAAAGAACTAAGTCAAAATACAAATACAAGATTTATAATTGAATTTACATAATTGAATTGTAAATTCAATTTTAATTCTTGTATTTGTATTTTGACTTAGTTCTTTATTAATACACAAGAATACATATTGCGATATATATATATATATATATGTGTGTGTGTGTGTGTGTGTGTGTGTGTGTGTGTGTGTGTGTGTGTGTGTGTGTGTGTGTGTGTGTGTGTGTGTGTGTGTGTGTGTGTGTGTTTGTGTGTGTGTGTGTGTGTGTAAGGAGAGTACGTATTAATACAAAGAATCGAAAAAAGGCGGTTTAAAGAATATTCAAAGGATGTTAAATGAAATTACAGAAGACCAATTTGTCACAAATAAGATAAAAGACAATATAGTTTTATATCGATACGTCATATGTGTTATCACCTCAAAGTTTAACAACATCGTATTGGAGGATACGTTGACTGAAATGACATCGCGGGAATATACGCGTATATATAAGGTGAGTGTGTGAAGCAATAGAAAGACTTGCAAAAGAAAATTTAAATCACAATTTTTCCGTTAATGTATATATATATATATATATATATATATATATATATATATATATATATATATATACATATACAATTTAAATTCTAACAAATTTTTAATATTGTTAACAAGATATTTTCATCTCGGAACGGTTCTCGTCAAAATATGTTTGCGGACATGTTTCCACTGTGGCCCACAATGGGACTGGAAGTTCGAGAAAAAAAATAATGTATATAGTTCTTCCCGCTTCGATACAAGAGTTTACCAGTTTTTCGCAGATAAACTGGCAACAATAGCAATTAATCGATAGTAAAAAGTCGAGTCGAATAACTGAAAGTTAATTACAAGATTCGACGCAATCGGAACTGATTCAATTAAAATTAACATTTTACAAGCGAGGGTAATTATCGAGACCGGCTAAGAAAACTCAATTACCGTCGAGGGGTATGTAATGTGAAAGGAATTGTATACAGCGCCCGTCAAGCGCCGGGCTATAACTTAATTAGTAATTTCGCCGAGTCATTTGATGAGAGTTCTCCATTGTAGGGGCTACCGGTAATCCTGGCAGGAACAGTTGAATTAAGTACATTGTTGTGGCGCTCTGCAACCGCCGCGCCGCGCCGTCGAATATCTACATGCGTTGACCATATTTAGTCGATTCCCTGTACGTGCCGAAGAGATTCAGGGCAGGTATCTACATTGGCCTCGCGGTCCCGGGATCTGCATACCTTCACGAGTCCAGGATATCCTATATCCTCGCAAATCGGTTCTGTCTTTAATTCAAATTCCTGGCACACTTAAATTTAAAAAAAACAAATTTGCATTGAAATACTGTAGTATATTTTATCTCCTACATCAAAAACAAAATATCTAAAACAAAAACATCAAACTTTACGTAATGGTAAATCGTTATAAGTGTAATATAAGAATTATTTACCGTTTTTGTTTTGTTATTTACTTTATAACTGTACATTTCCATACATCAAATCCTTACATCCTTCTAATAATTCACACTCGCCTTATATAATATATATAGGCCTATATATATATATATATATATATATATATATATATATATATATATATATATATATATGTATGTATGTATATATTTGTAGTTATGCTACCTGTTTTCTTGTATTCTCTTATTCAGTATGCTGTCATCAGTTTGCCCGATGATGAACAAAGCCAGTCATTGAAAGTTAACTCGCATAAATACCAAGTAAGATTCTCGTTTAAGTACATATAGTGAAAGTAATATATATACATATATATATATATATATATATATATATATATATATATATATATATATATATATTTGTAGATTATGCAACACTGTTTTTTTGTATACACTTACCCATTTTCAAAAGGGGCAAGGTATACAATATAGTTATTTCGTCTCATTTAGCTTAAAATAAGTGATAATATATGATTTCATAAGACAGCTGGTTTTGTGTTATAGGTTACGTAGCAGAACAGTTCTTTTAACGCATAGCTTATAACACTTTATTTAAATTAATCGCAATTATAAAATAAAAAGCAACGAAATTAAAAATGTTGTGTTAACCTAAAGAGGAAATGAATGAAAAAACTTTTTTCATAAAAGTTTCTTGCTCCGTAAAATAATTACATTAGATTTACTGTTATCTATAACCCTACATTTACTGATAAAATACATATACTCCTCACCAGTCATATAAAATCTTCATTATAAAAGACCATAAAAAATATAGACAATTTAAATAAAAAGATGAATTTTGATATTTGTCTTTATCTGTCAAAACATATAAACGTATTCCAAAAAAATTGCAAATTTTTTGACCTTTATAAACATATTTTGTAATGACTCAATGCCTTTGTTTATAAAATAAAACAATTTCTACAAATAATTTATATTCCACCCCATGTATCTGATACGCTGTAAACTGTGATTACTAAATTTAGTCACTTTAAGTAAAAATGTGACATAATATGAACACTGAAAATTAACTATGTTATACAAATATTGTAACTTGATCTACGTGTAAAACAGCTGTTCTACAACATAACTTATGACGTGTAAAACAGCTGTTCTACAACATAACTTATGACGTGTAAAACAGCTGTTCTACAACATAACTTATGACATGTAAAACAGCTGTTCTACAACATAACTTATGACATGTAAAACAGCTGTTCTACAACATAACTTATGACATGTAAAACAGCTGTTCTACAACATAGCTTATGACATGTAAAACAGCTATTCTACAACATAACTTATGACATGTAAAACCGCTGTTCTACAACATAACTTATGACATGTAAAACAGCTGTTCTACAACATAACTTATGACATGTAAAACAGCTGTTCTACAACATAGCTTATGACATGTAAAACAGCTGTTCTACAACATAGCTTATGACATGTAAAACAGCTGTTCTACAACATAACTTATGACATGTAAAACAGCTGTTCTACAACATAACTTATGACATGTAAAATAGCTGTTCTACAACATAACTTATGACATGTAAAACAGCTGTTCTACAACATAACTTATGACATGTAAAACCGCTGTTCTACAACATAACGTATGACATGTAAAACAGCTGTTCTACAACATAGCTTATGACATGTAAAACAGCTGTTCTACAACATAACTTATGACATGTAAAACAGCTGTTCTACAACATAACTTATGACATGTAAAACAGCTGTTCTACAACATAACTTATGACATGTAAAACAGCTGTTCTACAACATAACTTATGACATGTAAAACAGCTGTTCTACAACATAACTTATGACATGTAAAACAGCTGTTCTACAACATAACTTATGACACAAAGTAATAATTCAATTCACTTTCAGTCAACTCATAGCGTAACCTGACGGAAATCATACTGTCGCGTAAGTGTAGGCCTATATTTATATAGGCTACATCCAACACGTTTTAGTAGGAGTCATTATTATTGTAGCTTTTCACTTCAATAATTAATTACTATCTAAAGTCTTTGCACAGACTTATTTCGTACTTAATCCTTTTATATTATATTCTAACATATAATTAATTATTTCTAGTGCCACACATCATTAAATCTTAAGCAAGGTAACTAGATGTGGTACCTAAGGTAAACAAAAATGAACAGTCAGTAATGGGGACTCACATCCGGTCCTTTGTAACACAAAAACACTTCAGGAAATAAGACTTGTGAAAGTAACTGCGTGTAAATGTACACTGTTTTTAAGTGATTGAAATTTCCGTGTCTAGCCCTAAAGTATTAAGTTTGTAAGAGTACAAACAAAGATAACTTGCTAACGTACTCGTGTGAGTATAATTGAAGGAATAACTATCTGCTAACTAAGGCAAAGTTATAGAAATACTTTTTCTGTAATAATTCAACCAAAAATAAATAAATAAAAACCCACTAACCATAAAAATCATTTATTTTACACAATTACTTTGTGTTTATTCCGATTACATGGTAAGTATCTTCAGAAGTACTATTGGATAGTACTTTTAAAGTACTTCTGCAGATTATTATCATGTAATCGAAAAGTAAATAAAGTAATTAAAGTAAAATAAAAGATTTGTTTATTGTGGTTTGTGGGTTTTTATTTAGTTGGTTAAAGTTAACCTACAGTGCTCAAGAAGTTTATTAATTCAATCATTTAATAATTTATAAATACGACAATATAAACTTTAAAATTATTGAAATTTGCAGTGCCGTAAATTGAACCGTATAATATCAAGTATGTAAACTTATTAGTAAATTTATATTCTTAAAAACATGAATAAATCTAACATTATATGGTAGTTTACGTTGAGTATATACGATTGGATTTGTCTGTAATAACACCTTTCAAACGTTTGTCAAAATTTCCCTCTCTGTAAGCCCATATTTAAAGATTTAGTACCTTTACTGTTTTTTATTATATATAACTTTGCAACACTTTTCTTGTATTCACTTATCACTTACACTATAGGGGTAACATTGTGTGTGTGTTTGTGTGTTTGTGTGTGTGTGTGTGTGTGTGTGTGTGTGTGTGTATGTATGTGTGTGTGTGTGTGTGTATGTATGTGTGTGTGTGTGTGTGTGTGTGTGTCTAAATTCTCGTTATATGAAGTCGGTCATTTCCGTTTGTAATTTTAATATTAGCAATAAATTACTAATAATACGTGGTTTTAGTAAACGAAAATGTGTTCCGGCCTCTTGGGGGAGGGGAGGGGGTGAGTCGGCCCAGCTCCAGATTGCGTTCCAAAAACCAAAGGTTTTAATTGCCTTTAGCGTTGTCAGTGACGCATGCCGGAGACTTTAACCGGTAACTTCCGGTGACAGCTAGACATCAATCTGCGGTCACTGTGGTCACCGCAAAGCTAAACGTCGCTTAAATAGAAAGAACTCAGGCCAAACGCCTTTAAATGTTACGTCTGTTGAAATGGCTTCATCGGGTTATATTTTGATAAAACCAAAAAACTAAATAAAACCCTGCATTTTGGTTATTTTCCAAAAAAACATTTTTAAAAATAAATATAACTTAATTTTATATTTATTTAGGTGACCAAATAGACCGGAAAAGACTGAAAGTAGTTGAAACCTATCTCACCTATGAGACACTTGACGACATCCCTTAATAACTAATAACTGTCGATATTCGTATGCAGGGTAGCTTGTAATATCGTAGTAGCAAACCGCCTTAATGAACTGTAAACCATACCTTTCCAAAGTTGACCTATCTTGCCTGGCCCCCCTGGATTTAATTCTTATGTCGAGACTTACCCAGATAATTTTCATTACTTTTATATCCCGCTTATGTTTTATCACCTTTTCTCCACCCTTATGTCTTGCTTCTCTTCACTATTCCCGCCCCTAATAATCCCTGACAGAACTCTCATGATAGGAACACTAACAGAATGTGATTTTAGGCAAGTTGAAGTTTCATCCTTGGTAAATGCAAATGGAATTATTCCCAAAATGTCGATATGATCTTGCATATGTCTCATAATACTCCGTTAATATTGCAAAATGTTTACTGATCTTCGGTTAAATAAATAAGGTAAATCTGTTTATTACAAGTAATTTAATGGGTCTTTGTAGTTGTGTTGCAAACGTTTAAAAATATTTTAATTGTTTATTCTTTCATTTAATTATAAAACACCTCCGAAGATTTAGTAAATGTAAAAGTATTTAATCTAAACATATATTAATATTAAACAATAAAGTTTAATTATTCAAATACGTCATAAGCTTGAATAACTTATCGTTTGAAAAAGCATATTATTATTGATTAATTTATGTGACAAATTTTATAAAGGATATACCAGCTGTTATTAAGTACTGTATTTTTAAAATGGTTTTGAGAAAATTTTTTTAATATAAATATATTCCAAAAATCAATACTTTAGGAAACGATAATTATTTTGTTTAAAATAAAAATAACGTCATCCTTTTTTTAAATCTTTCTACTAGCTCACACTCTCCTTATATATATATATATATATATATATATATATATATATATATATATATATATATATATATGATGAATTGTTACTATCTGGAGTACATCCGTTCATTCTGCAGTCCATAAATTCGCAGTTCCGACGTTTCGCTAGAATCTCATCCAGCATTGACGAGGTGAACCCAACAACAGTAGAAGAGCGAGTTGTCTCTGTTGTTGATCTAACATCTCTGTTAGATGATGTTGGTACTGTTTGCCAACGAAAAGCTTTGGATATAAAATAATAAATATTCTTGTATTTGAATAACCTGTGTTATTTTAAATATATATATATATATATATATATATATATATATATATATATCGCAGTATGTTTTCTTGTGTATTAACAAAGAACAAAAGTCCAAACACAAATATAAGAATCACAATTGAATCCACAATTCCACACATAGTCTATTATTTGTGTTTGGACTTTTGTTCTTTATATATATATATATATATATATATATATATATATGTATATATATATATATATATATATATATATATATATATATATATGATGAAATGTTACTATCTGGAGTACATCCGTTCATTCTGCAGTCCATAAATTCGCAGTTCCGACGTTTCGCTAGAATCTCATCCAGCATTGACGAGGTGAACCAGAGAGTTGGTTGTTCAACTCGCTCTTCTACTGTTGTTGGGTTCACCTCGTCAATGCTGGATGAGATTCTAGCGAAACGTCGGAACTGCGAATTTATGGACTGCAGAATGAACGGATGTACTCCAGATAGTAACATTTCATCATATTTTTCCATCCGTGAAGGAATACGTATCAGCATATATATATATATATATATATATATATATATATATATATATATATATATATATATATAATATATATATATATCCTGTTAAAGTTTTCTACCGTTAATAAAATACTTTTTATAAATACACTGAAGTTCAAATACATTTTTACAACTTTTAGTGGATGACACTTGATGTTAATACAGTTTTTTTTCAAACATTAATTCATTAATTAAATTTAAAATAAATTAATTTTAGTTTTATATCAAAGAAAAATGTTTTACAAATGGGGCAAGGTATGCAATATAATTATTTCGTATATAACATCTGATTTTATATAACAGATGATTTTATGTTATAGGTTATGATATACAACAGCTCTTTTAACGCATAGGTTATGGTACTTTATAATAATTATATTTATCTAATATAAAACAACTACAACAAAAAATGTTTTTGTTGAAAAAATAGGAATGGACCTTAAAAATTTGTGTATATATTGCTTGTTATTTTGAAAGTTTTACAGTTTCGGTAACGAATTTAATCGAAATTGTCTTGCGAAAGTGATGTTTGCTTTCTTAGTTAAACGATTAAAGCAAGTGAATTATTGGCGCGTAATAATTGCAGAAACGGTTGTAAAAGCAGTGAACGCTGAACAAACAAACTATCCTACAGATTTACTGCAAATTAAAGGCGTCCATCTGTGCTTACCAATAGCCGGCCGAGAGCGACAATATATCAAATTATATTAATAATAAAGTACAATAATTACAGATGTGTTCGAATGCCACCCCGGATTGTGAGTAAACAGAACGTAAGATAAATCAGACCCTGCTGGGATACGTGTTGGCCGCGCGGCGGGAAGGTATTCGCGGACACTTCGACCGCTGACCCCCGCCAAGCACCTCAAATCACGGCACTTGTTGAAAACAATTTACATTTTTATTGCTCATTTTGTCGGCTTCGGGACACAAACTAAACGGGGATAACTATTATAGGAATCTATTAAATATCTTTCGACCTTTTCAGGGTCGAGAGCGGAGGAAAGTTCGATTTTTAATCAGCTACTCATGATAGTTATGTTTTTTAACCAACCCTTAGAGAAAACGTGGACTTTAAATTATTACTGTGTGTAGGTGGGAAATATAATAAACTCAAGATATATTTCACTGAGCTTGTTGGTTATTTGCGTATATTTTAACTCTTAATGCATTTTATATAAACATACTTGACCTCTCCAGGAGATTCTGACTTTCTTTTCATCCTCTTCAACCATTCTTGTTTGCCTTTCCAATCCTCCATTTTGTCCATCCTTTCATATGAATCCTCCATGATCTGACTTTTCTTCTGCAACCGTACTACATTTTGTATCTATCTTTGTTATCATCTTATCATTTTTGTATTTATAGCCGCATAAAAACTTGTTTATTCGGTTCAATTACCATTTTCCTTCGGAGCCACTCCGTTCCGAATGTCTTCTATTGGGATTATACTTCCATAATAATGATCATCAGCTCCTTCATGGATGGGTGTGCAATAATAACAATAACTGTTTGAAGCCATGAGATATGGTGTAGAAGAGACAGACCATAGCTGCCTTATTTGGGTAATACAGTTTACAAGGAAGGTAAAGTTTCCAGTAATACGCTTAAGCCTCCCATTGTTACTCTAAATAACCATTAACACATGCTAAACTAGATCCAAAAAAATTTGACTCTTCGTGGATTCGAACGCATTACCAAGTACTCCACCACTAAACCACCTAACGGTATTTTTATACCAGATGATATGAACTAGATCAGAACGAAACTGAAAAAACAACAAAAAATATTTTAACTCTTCGTGGATTCGAACTCATTACCAAGTACTCCACCACTAAACCACCTAACGGTATTTTTATACCAGATGATATGAACTAGATCAGAACGAAACTGAAAAAACAACAAAAAATATTTTAACTCTTCGTGGATTCGAACATGTTTCCAAGTGCTCTACCATTCAAACGCCTAATGGTTTTTTATACAAGACAAGTTAGTTCTTGCCTTACTTGGCCTATACAGTATCCAAGGAAAGTTATGTGGCCTGCACAACGCTTTAGCCACCCTTTATGAGTCTAGATAATCATTTTCAAATGCTAACTACACCAGAGCTAACAGAAAACACAACAAATATTTCTACTCTCTCTTGATTCGAACACGAGACCAAGTGCTGTACCATTCAGCAACTATTAGGTCCAATTCTTCTGCTTTTATGACGTTGGATCTAACGTCTCTATAACGTACCATTATGTTGTCTAGGATATGTTACTTCAGTAGATTTTGTTGCTACGTTTTACGTGTAGGCTGCAAATAATTACAACTCTACATTTCCGATAGTAACGACAGAAAACTTACAGCTGATTTTAAGCCTCTAAGTCATAATCCCACGTTGATATACTTCGTTAGGCTAGTGTCCGGTAAACTGTGTTTGATTCAGAAATAGCGTAAGTAAATGCAGATTACCACTTTAAATGAAATAATGCAGCACAAAATAGAAAAGACTAAGTATTATTATTTTGCGCCCTGGTTTTCAGGTAAGTGAATTTCATTCGGCTTGGCTATATACATTGTTTTAATATTATACCATATAAAAAAAATGTGTGGTTCTTTTCTTTAAAAATACATCGTCTCAAAACAGCTGTTTCCAGAATCTACAGCAAAATATTTATGGAATACACTTAAAGCAGATAGGTCTACAACACTGTTGCTTTTGCGTTTGGGCACATGCTGGCGACACAAACGCCCGAGTGTTGTAATATACGATCTGTGTCTATAGTCGGGAATCTATTGGTTGTAGTTGTGGTACCGGGACATGTTTTCGCCAGTAAATCATCGGTTTCTGAGGACCACACACGTTTCCGCTACCCATTACAGCTTCCGTGATGAACTTCAAAGACCCACTTCACTACCATCCATCTCCCCTTGCTACCATTAGTTTAAGCTAATTAACGAAAATACTGGCTTTTTACGACAAACGGTGCAAGCCCTTTGGCTGGGAAGTGTTAAGCACGTTGATTTATTACGGATTTCACTGAGAATATCGCAGAATGTTACGCAACGGACATTTTGCACGCACACAAGATTAAATATATGTTTGACGGATTTAGTGTTACACATGTCAACAGTCCTTTTTTATAATGTGGTGAATAAACATATGTTTAAGAGAAAATTTTGAACACAGAGGGGATTAAAAATTCAAATAAATGGTTCACGCAAAAGGAAAGTAGACAAGACAAATGTATGCATTTATTTGACAAAAACCACTACTAATATTTAAAAATATGTGTTTAGACTAAAGCCTCAATATGTACAGCCCAACAATTACAAGTTACAATAGTCTAAATTATTTTGTGTGAAAATAATGTACCAAAACCTGTAGTAAAAATGTCCAGATTACGACAAGTGATGAAATGAGTCAGCAATGACACATTAGTGACTAAATGAAATCAGTATAGCAAAATATTAAAATATATTATTACATAATTTTTTCCATAATGTTTTGTTTATTTTATTTCAACTTCTAAATTAAACAAGATTGCTTTTTTAAAATTTTAAGTCTTGATTTCATCATCGCAGTAAACACAATTACTGATAAAAACATTATTATAATAAACTTATAGCTGAAAGTTAGTTTTAACATAACAATAATTTAAATAAACACCGCATGTTATTTTTTATCAACTTAAATTCAGTAATTCTTATGAATTATGCTAGAAAGCATTGGAATACTGTACTAACTTAAACTCCAAATAAAGAAACAAAGAGCTGTTAGGTATTATGTGACAATCATGGGTG
>JBAIZL010000005.1:57868930-57883930 GCA_036971475.1 Prosapia bicincta | reverse complement strand
CTGGCTCCTTTCCCCTGATGTTGCTCATGTTTTCGTACAAGGATTGTTTTAAATAAAGCTGTACTAGATAGATTTTGATTTAAGAAAACATTAAAGAAGCATTTTATGGATTAGGCTATGTAAAATACTAAATAACGAACAGTATACAACTTCTAGTAAAAATAGCTTAATTTCATATCATTGTTTGCATGATATTCGGTCATTGTTTACTGTTTTCTCACAGTGAACATTTTTATTTACGTAGGTTTTACGAGAAATAATCATTTATAAAATAAATACTCACAGACATAAAATTTAAATTGTATTGATTCTATCATTAATAACCAAATACCATTAGCCTATATAATAGCCTATATAAATAGCCTATATAATAGCCTATATATAATTAGCCTATATAATATTACATAAACAAATTGAAGAACAAAACTTTTCAATTCTTTTAAAAGTAAACAAAACTTTCTAGTGTTTGTTTTTATGGTCTGTGTTTCTTCTACTAAAAATAATTACGATTTCTCATGTCCTTAATGTTTGCTTTCTTTATTTCAATTTACGTACGTTGCCTTTTCTCTGCTACATATAATAGACAATTTACAAACTTTATTATCTTCTATTTCAGTTTATCTTGGGGTTTTGTTGATTCCTCTGCTACCCATACTTGCATTTTTCGATTCCTTTATTGTTGTTTTGTACCTTTGTTGTTCTTCTCCTGCAGATTATTAATGCCCTCAATCTATTGATTTTTCTTTCTTGTTAAATCTGTTGTTTCTTCTGCTACAGATCATTTTTATTTTAATGTTCTTCTTTTCGTTTTTCCCTTTTTTTAAATCTTTTGTTTCCTACGCTACATATACGTACAATTTTAGAAGTGTTTATTGTGTCGTTTTTCTGTTCCTTGTTAAATCTGTTTGTTCTTTATCTACAGACCATTACGATTTTCTTACTTTTCGTTGTTTCTTTTGCTAAAACTATTGTTTATTCTGTGATAAATAAATGTTGTCTTAATTGTTTTACATTTCTGTTTCTTGTTTGCTGTAATGTTTTTATAGATAATTTCAACTTTTCAATAGTCTATAGAACACCGCTGTTTGTCTTATTCTTTTCGCTATTGCGACATAAATATTTTAAATCTGCCTTTTTATGTTCATATATCAACTGATATTCAAACCATTTAGTTAGAAACTAGAAATCAAAGGCAGTACAACAATCTACTACTCTGTTATTCAATAAAATGTTGCCCAGCGTAAATCTAATTGAACTTAAAAATGGGGAAAACTTAAAAGAAATACACACTGCCAAAAATTATTAGTTTGAGACTAATTGTAAAAGAGATGTAATACCGGATTCCATGAAAAATATGAGATTTCTGAATAAAATCAACTGAATTTGAAGAAAAATCGCAAACCAATAAAATATTACAACGTTAAAATGTGGTGGAAGAGGCAAATGAAGATAACAATGAAATACATTTTGTTGAATACGTTTAATTTCTGTACTGTGATATATAATTGAAACGTACACTGTTACACTATGATATAGCCTACAATCTGAAATTAATGATTTTTCTATATTTTTATTACTTGTTTTTTTAACGATTATAATTATTGGTTGTAGGTCTATAATTTTTTCTTTGTAACTTCTCTATGTTGCTCATTATATGTTTTAAAATTATTTCTAAATTGTCTGAAATATTTAAAGGTGGATTATCTTTTTAATCTTGCTATTTGAATAAGATCCCCTTGCAATGTTAGCTTTCTGTCTATGTATCTGTGATGTCTTTGATCTGTGTGTGATCACAGTCGAATAATAAATTTAAGTATGAACATGTGCTCGAAAGGATTACATAGTGTAAAATGTTTCTCGTTGACGATTAATGAATTTAATACCAATAAAATTTGAAATAGAAAAAAATTTAAGTAAATTTGTCTTAAACTATTAAATTACTTTATAAATCTAAAAATGCTGAGATTAAAGATTTTATAAAAGCCGTTATGTTTCCGAGTTACGTAAAGCCGACGATAATTAAGTGCGCAGTGTAAGCCTATAGCGCTATGCTTCCATTATCTTATCTAAATCTACAAGGAAACCTCGAGTTAATTTCATAGTTCCTGACTCTTCAAATGCATTGTTTATTATCTACTTACTTTAATAACTAGATACACAAACCCTGGTGAACACGTGATGGCAAGTTGTGCGTACACAAGCTAAGCCAGGATGGTTTACAATGTTCTGAAAGCTTCATGGAGTAAAGCCGGCAGATTATTTACGCAATTAAGTACATCTGCACTCTTTTAAATATCGCGGATAAAACTATTCAATAACAATTGTTTGTAGTTAAATTTATGCTTTTAATATCCAACAATATATTTGTACTTTAGATGTACAAACAAAGTAACCTGTCTGGAATATCAGTATACTGCAAACTAATCGACTATTTAAGGATCGTTGTTGATGGTGGTATATTATTCTCATTATAGTTTATTGTCTTCTTTTAGTAAATATTTCTAGAATAAAAACAATTTTAAGAGATATAAAATGATTGGGGGTAAGCAGGTAAAAGTAGGTGCTTGGTTGTCTGTAAACTTATGGAAAACCAAAAAAACCTATCTAAGAGTAGGTACAAGTAATTGAGATGCGAAATCAATGAAAATTGAGAAACCACACAAGAAATAAAGCCCGAGTAGAAGAAGTGCACATTTACCAAAAAGCTGTACCGTGGACATTCACAGATCCCATGTGTAAGAGACTGGAAGAGCTGTAGCATGGACATTCCCAGATCCCATGTGTAAGAGACTGGAAAAGCTGTAGCATGGACATTTACAGATCCCATGTGTAAGAGACTGGAAAAGCTGTAGCATGGACATTTACAGATCCCATGTGTAAGAGACTAGAAGAGCTGTAGCATGGACATTTACAGATCCCACGTCTAAGAGACTGGAAGAGCTGTAGCATGGACATTCCCAGATCCCATGTGTAAGAGACTGGAAAAGCTGTAACATGGACACTCAGAGATTCTATGTGTAAGAGACTATAATACCTGAAGCATGGACACTCACAGATTCCATGTGTAAGACACTGGAAGATCTGTAGCATGAGCACTCACAGATGCTATGTGTAAGATGCTTGCATTGCTGAAGCACTGACACTCACAGATCCCACATGTAATAGAGTGGAAGAACTGTAGCATGAACACTCACAGATGCTATGTCCAAGAGTCTAGAATACCTGAAGCATGGACACTCACAGATCGCATGTGTAATAGATTAGAAGATCTGTAGCATGGACACTCAAAGATGTCATTATTAAAGAGTATGGAAGAGCTGAAACGTGAGCTGAAACTCATATATGCCATGTCTGAAACATGGTCAGTCACAGATGAAATGTGTAAGACACTAGAAGAGATGTAGCATGGACACTCACAGATACTATGTGTAAAATACTTGAGTAGCTGAGCATGGACACTCACAGATCCCATGTGTAAGAGACTGGAATAGCTGAAGCATGGTCAGTCGCAGATGCTATGTGTAAGACACAGGTAGATCTGTAGCATGGACACTCACAGATACTATGTGTAAAATACTTGAGTAGCTGAGCATTGAGACTCACAGATCCCATTTGTAATAGACTGGAAGACCTGTAGCATGGACACTCAAAGTTGTTTAAAAAGTATGGAAGAGCTGAAACGTGAGCCGAAATTCATATATGCCATGTCTGAAGCATGATCAGTCGCATGGGCACACACAGATCTGATCTGTAAGAGACTGGAGGAGCAGAAGCATGGACACTAACAGATGGCTTGTGTAAGAAAGGGGTATAGTTGAAGCATTGAAAATTATAGATGTCATGTGTAAGAGACTGAAAGACCTGAATCGTGGATATTAACAAATGGCTTGTGAAAGAGAATGGTATAGTTGAAGCATGGACAATGAGAAGTGTCGTGTCTAAGAGACTGGAAGAGCTGAAGCATGGACAAGCACAGATGGCTTGTGTAAGAGAATGGAATAGTTGAAAAAAGACAATCACAGATGCCATGTGTAAGATACTGGAAGAACTGAAGCATGAGCAATCGCAGATGGCTTGTGTAAGAGAATGGTATAGTTGAAGCATGGACAATCACAGGGGCCGTGTGTAAGAGACTGAAAGAGCTGAATCATGGATACTCACAGATGACTTGTGTGAGAGAATGGTATAGTTGAACCATTGAAAATTACAGATATCATGTGTAAGTGACTGAAAGATGTGAAGCTTGGATATTCACAGATATCATGTGTAAGAAAATGATATAGATAAAGCATGGACAATCACAGATATCATGTGTAAGAGACAAAAAGAGCTTGAGCTTGAACACTTACAGATCGCTCGTGTAGGAGAATGGTATAGTTGTAGCATTGAAAATTACTAATAATCATGTGTATGAGACTGGAAGAGCTGAAGCACGGACACAAACAGATGGCTTGTGTAAGAGAATGATATAGATAAAGCTTTAAAAATTACAGATGTCATGTGTAAGAGACTGAAAGAGCTGAAGCATGGACACTCACACATGGCTTGTGTAAGAGAATGGTATAATTGAAACATGGACAATCACAGATGTCTAGTGTAAGAAACTGGAAAAGCATAAGCATGGATAATCACAGATATCATGTGTAAGAGAATGATATAGATAAAGCATGGACAATCACAGATATTATGTGTAAGAGACAAAAAGAGCTTAAGCTTGGACACTCACAGATCGCTCGTGTAAGAGAATGGTATAGTTGTAGCATTGAAAATTACAAATAATCATGTGTATGAGACTGGAAGAGCTGAAGCATGAACACTAACAGATGGCTTGTAAAAGAAAATGGCGTAGTTAAAGCATTGAAAATTACAGATGTCATGTGTAAGAGACTGATACAGCTAAAGCATGTACACTCACAGATGGCTTGTGTAAGAGAATGGTATAGTTGAACCATGGGCAATCACAGATGCAATGTTTAAGAGACTGGAAGAGCTTAAGCAAGGACAATCACAGACGGCTTCTGTAGGATAATGGTATAGTTGAAGCATGGACAATCACAGATGTCTTGTGTAAGAGACTGGAAGAGCTTAAGCATGGATAATCACAGATGGTTTCTGTAGGAGAATGGTATAGTTGAAGCATGGACAATCATACATGCAATGTTTAAGAGACTGGAAGAGCTTAAGCATGGATACTCACAGATGGCTTCTGTAACAGAATAGAATAGTTGAAGCATGGACAATCAAAGATCCTATGTGTAAGAGACTGGAATAGCTGAAGCATGGTCAGTCACAGATGCTATGTGCAAGACACTGGAAGATCTGTAGCATGGACACTCACAGGTGCTAAGTGTTAGATTCTTGAATAGGTGAAGCATTGATACTCACAGATCCCAAGTGTCTGATCACAGATCCCAATAGACTGGAAGAGCTGTAGCATGGACACTCAAAGATGTAATGTTTAAAGAGTATGGAACAGCTGAAACGTGAGCTGAAATTCATATGTGCCATGTCTGAAGCATGATCAGTCACAGATGTCATGTGTATACAGATTTTAAGGGCTGAAGCAAGGGCACTCAAAGATGCCATGTGTAAGAGACCGGAAGAGCTGAAGCATGGACATTCGCAGCTGCCATGTTTAAGAGAGACATTGGACACTCAAAGAAGCCATGTGTATGATACTGGAAGAACTGAAGTATGGTCACTCACAGATGGCTTGTGTAAGAGAATGGTATAGTTGAAACATGGACACTCACAGAAGCCATATGGATGATACTGGAGAGTTGAAGCATTGACACTAACAGAAGGCTTGTGTAAGAAAATGGTATAGTTGAAGCATTGAAAATTACAGATGCCATGTGTAAGAGACTAGAAGACCTGAAGCATGGACACTAACAGATGCCTTGTGAAAGAGAATGGTATAGTTGAAGCATGGACAATCAGACGTGTCGTGTGTAAGATACTAGAAGAGCTGAAGCATAAACACGCTCAGATGGCTTGTGTAAGAGAATGGTATAGTTGAAGCCTGACAACCACAGATGCCATGTGTAAGATACTGGAAGAACTGAAGCATGGAAACTCTCAGATATCTTGTACAAGAGAATTTTATTGGACAATCACCGGTGCCACGTGTAAGAGACTTGAAGAGCTTAAGCATGGAGACTCACAGATCGATTGTGTAAGATACTGGTATAGTTGAAGCATTGAAAATTACAGAAATCATGTGTAACAGACTAAAAGATGTGAAGCATGGACATTCTCACATATCATGTGTAAGAAAATTAAATAGTTAAAGCATGGACAATCACAGATATCATGTGTAAGAGACTGAAAGAGCTGAAGCTTGGACACTCACAGATCGCTCGTGTAAGAGAATGGTATAGTTGTAGCATTGAAAATTACAAATCATTATGTGTATGAGAATGGAAGACCTTAAGCATGGACAATCACAGATGGTTTGTGTAAGAGAAAAGTTTAGCTGAAGCATGGACACTCACAGATCGATTTTGTAAGATACTGGTATAGTAGTAGCATTGAAAAATACAGATGTCATGTGTAAGAGACTGGAAGACCTGAAGCATGGACACTCACAGATTGTTTGTCCAAGAGAATGGTATAATTGAAGCATGGACAATCGCAGATGTCTTGTGTAAGAGAATAATATAGTTGAATCATGGACAATCACAGATAGCTTGTGTAAGACACTGGTATAGTTGAAGCATTGAAAAATACAGATATCATGTGTAAGAGAGTGGAAGAGCTGAAGCATGGACACTAACAGATGGCTTGTGTAAGAGAATGGTATATTTGAAACATGGAGACTCACAGAAGCCATATGGATGATACTGGAAGAGCTAAAGCATGGGCATACACAGATCTGATAAGTGAGAGACCGGAAGAGCTGAAGCATGGACACTAACAGATAGCTTTTGTAAGAAAATGGTATAGTTGAAGACTTGAAAATTATAGATGTCATGTGTAAGAGACTGGAAGAGCTGAAGAATGATCACTCACAGATGGCTTGTGAAAGAGAATGGTATAGTTGAAGCATGGACAATCACACGTGTCGTGTGTAAGAGACTGGAAGAGCTGAGCATAGACACCCACAGATAGCTTGTGTAAGAGAATGATATAGTTAAAGCATGGGCAATCACAGATATCATGTGTATGAGACTGGAAGAGCTGAAGTATGGACACGCACAAATGGCTTGTGTAAGAGAATGGTATAATTGAAGCATGGACAATCACAGACGTCTTGTGTAAGAGAATAATATAGTTGAAGCATGGACAATCACAGATCGCTTGTGTAAGATACTGGTATAGTTGAAGCATTGAAAATTACAAATATAATGTGTATGAGACTGGAAGAGCTTAAGCATGGACAATCACAAACGGCTTGTGTAAGAGAATGGTATAGTTGAAGCGTGGACAACCACAGATGCCATGTGTAAGAGACTAGAAAAGCTGAAGCATGGACACTCACAGATGGCTTGTGTAAGAGAATGGTATAGTTGAAGCATTGAAAATTGTAAAAGACTGAAGGAGCTGAAGCATGGACACTCACAGATGGCTTGTGTAAGAGAATCATATAATTGCAACATGGACAATCACAGATATCATGAGTAAGAAATTTCAAAAGCTGAAGCACGGACACTAGCAGATGGTTTTGTAAGAGAATGGTATAGTTCAATCATGTTCAGTCAGAGCTATCTTGTGTAAGAGACTGGAAGACTTGAAGCATGGACACCCAAGGATATCATGTGTATGAAACTGGAAGAGTTGAAGCATGAACACTAACAGATGGCTTGTGTAAGAGAATGGTATAGTTGAAGCATTGAAAATTGTAAAAGACTGGAAGAACTGAAGCATGGACACTCACAGATGGCTTGTGTAATAGAATGGTTTATTTGCATTATGAACAATCACAGATGTCATGTGTAGGAGACTGGAATAGCTGAAGCATGGAAACTGACAGTCGGCTAGTGTAAGAGAATGGTATAGTTGCCGCATTGAAAATTAAAGATGTCATGTATAAGAGACTGGAAGAGCTGAAGCATGGACACTGACAGTTGGCTAGTGTAAGATAATGGTATAGTTGCAGCATGGACAATCACAGATGTCACGTGTAAGAGACTGGAAGAGATGAAGCAAGGACACATACAGATCGGATGTGGAAAACACTGGAAGAGCTGAAAAATGAACACTCATACATGTCATGTGTAAGAAATTGGAAGAGCTGAAGCATGGTCATTCACAGATGCCGTGAGACCTTAGACAGCGTAAGAGATATGAAGCTTTCGAAATGAGGACCTACTGGCGTATACTGCGTATATCATGGGTTGACAAAGTCCAAAACGCATCAGTTCTCTATCATATGAGCTGAACAAGTAAACAGACACCATAAACATTATGAAATGGATACAATTAGATTATTTCAGACATATTTTACGTAATACAAAACATGAACTACTTCAGTTTATTATACAAGGTACATCATGGCACAAGAGGTCCAAGAGGTCGCAAGACATCTTGGCTGAAGGACCTAAAACAATGGTATAGTTCCAGGAAAGAAGAGCAGCGGACAAGGTTTAAATACCGCTGATGATTCCCAGCGTTTGATATGACACGGCACACTAAGAAGATATAAGCAATAGGCCTATTGGCTGACAATATATAGAACTTGAGTGGGCCTGAGTTGAATAGGCCTTATTTATCGATCATAAATAAAAATACGCCTTTTAAATAAGTATTATAAAGACTGAAATCGTTCATTCAGAACAAATAAAGCAGAAGGTCTGGATTAATTTGGGGGAAATTTAGCTTTATAAAAACTTGGATCCGATGTTTACAATGAAGAGATAAAAGATAGGCGCAGGTCTGAGCAAGCTGGAAGTGTGTTTGTGAAGACGAAGCGGGTATTTTTTTACTCTTTCGATTAATATGATGCTCAAACTGTCACAAAGGTGCCATGTACTAAATGTGCTGTGTTGCTTACAGGCTGGACATTGAAGGCCATGAAGACGTTGGGGCCTTTTGAGAGGTGACGCTACAACCTCTTACTGAGGATAACATGGATAAAAAATGACTAAAGCTGAGTGTTGGAAAGGGAAAAGCTTTAAAATTAAAATGAAAATTCGTTTGAAGATAATTAAAATAATCTCGATTATATCATGAGAGAATAGAAATATGTACTCTTGCGTTTAACTAAAGACATCTTATGAAAGTGAGAAGTTGAAATGATAAAGTAAGATGTAAGAGCTTGAGCATCTGTGCTTCCAGGGCTTGAGCATCTGTGCTTCCAGGGCTAGAGCATCTGCGCTTCCAGGGCTAGAGAATCTGTGCTTCCAGGGCTTGAGCATCTGTACTTCCAGGGCTTGAGCATCTGTGATTCCAGGGCTAGAGCATCTGTGCTTCCAGGGCTTGAGCATCTGTGCTTCCAGGGCTAGAGTATCTGTATTTTCAGGACTAAAGCATCTGTACTTCCAGGGCTAGAGCATCTGTGCTTCCAGGGCTTAAGCATCTGTGCTTCCAGGGCTAGAGCATCTATGCTTCCAGGGCTAGAGCATCTGTGCTTCCAGGGCTTGAGCATCTGTGCTTCCAGGGCTTGAGCATCTGTGCTTCTAGGACTAGAGCATCTGTGCTTCCAGGGCTAGAGCATCTGTGCTTCCAGGGATGAGCATCTGTGCTTCCAGGGCTAAATTGGCCGTAATGATCATGAGGACGTAGTCACAAGAAGTTGTACGGGAAAGTAATTCGAAGTACAATCTACAAAGAAGACGGAACACATTAGGAAATACAAGAAATTGGTCCAGATGTCCAAAAGAAAAACACGAGTAGGCAGTTTTCTGCACAAGGTTGAACAAGTAATTAAGGGCGTAAAAACCTGTAGACTCTCTGGAGTTTGGGTGTAGGGAGATACGACGGTGAAGGTAAACTGTAGGCGAAGCCAACTGTATGATCTAAGCGAGAGCAAGTATCTGGAGGTAAAAACCTGTAGACTCTCTGGAGTTTGGGTGTAGGGAGTGACGACGGTGAAGGTAAACTGTAGGCGAAGCCAACTGTATGATCTAAGCAAGAGCAAGTATGTGGAGGTAAAAACCTGTAGACTCTCTGGAGTTTGGGTGTAGGGAGAGACGACGGTGAAGGTAAACTGTAGGCGAAGCCAACTGTATGATCTAAGCAAGAGCAAGTATGTGGAGGTAAAAACCTGTAGACTCTCTGGAGTTTGGGTGTAGGGAGAGACGACGGTGAAGGTAAACTGTAGGCGAAGCCAACTGTATGATCTAAGCAAGAGCAAGTATCTGGAGGTAAAAACCTGTAGACTCTCTGGAGTTTGGGTGTAGGGAGAGACGACGGTGAAGGTAAACTGTAGGCGAAGCCAACTGTATGATCTAAGCAAGAGCAAGTATGTGGAGGTAAAAACCTGTAGACTCTCTGGAGTTTGGGTGTAGGGAGAGACGACGGTGAAGGTAAACTGTAAGCGAAGCCAACTGTATGATCTAAGCAAGAGCAAGTATGTGGAGGTAAAAACCTCCATTTAATGACCGAAGTTAGTTACGAAAGGGTTTAAACCCTCAAGGTCATTGACTCCGAATCCTGTAATAGACCATACTCTAATGTTGCCCCAAAACGTAAATATTTGTAGACATACAACGCTCAAGTTAAACTGATACAAACTTTAGAAAACAATGTCAAATAAGTCAACGAAACTTGAAAGCATACATTAGAAAAAGCTCAAAATAAAACTGTGTTTCAAACTGTCCTCTATTATTAGTTTACCCCGATCTAAAAGTTCTATAAGGTGGGCTAACTGTCCTGAAATCCGTATGAATCTCGTAACGTTGCTCTATATCTCCTAGACCTTGTTAATAATGTAAAAAGAAGTAATTATTATTATTATTATTATTATTATTATTGAAATTAATAATAATATTTCAAACAAAATTGTGTAGGTGATTCTATATTATTTGAATGACATCTGTAAAAAATTTCAAAACTTTTTGATTTACTCTTCATTAAAAAACTAATAAACATAAATTAAACACCCTTGTAGTATACATATGTTAGTATGTTACACTTGCCTATAGTAGCACTTACGTTTTTGATTATTAAGGACGGCCGTTTCGGGAGGTATGCCCCATTGTCAACTCAGGCAGAAACTTCCCTCTTTACCAGCCCCCTCAACCTAATCTAAAACAAAACGTCAGTTACGGTCTGAGTTGGCGATCGGGCACATTTCCCAAAACGGGTGTCCTTAATAATCAAAAACGTAATTGTTACCATAGGCAAGTGTAACATACTCGTACGAATAGTCCTGTAGGCCTATTTTATAGTGTTTTTAGTTGAAAACTAGTATCTCAAGTGAAAGTAGAATCAAATAATATAGACTTAGCTAGTGAGAACTATTCACAAAGGTAAAAGTCAAAATAGTGAATTCCAAATCTCACAAAATATCTAGTTTATATTAAAAACACCACCACAACAAACTAGTTTCGGCGACGTTGTCGCCTACCTCAGTGCTTAGATACTTTTCTTTATTAAAAACTAAATGTTTTTTTGTTTATTGGTGTTTTTTATTTAAAACTTATTGGTGAGATGTTGAGTTAATTATTTTGAACCTTCGTGAGTAGAGAGTTATGTTTTGATTTTTTTTTTACAACAGTTTTATTAATGTGTTTAAGGTTAATGACAGATCATACTAATTCATTTTAATATAAGTAAACTCCTCGTTTCGATTTTCTATCTGAAAAACCTTATTAAGAGCTCAAAGCTTAGGATTAAAAAGGATTTTTGTATTAACCTTGGCCTGTGATCTGTCATTAACCTTAAACCCGTCAAATTTTTATTACCAGACGTTAAATAAAGTATAGTTTTGATAATAATAAAGTGTATTTAAAACGGATATTACCAGTAATAAAAAAATTGCTCTCCAAACATAAGAATGAAATAGCTTGTCTACTTTTTTTAATAAACACATAGGCCTATTTTAAATGATAATATTAAAAATAACAAAACATACTCTTAAAACAAAAGATTGATATAACCTAACCTATATTACACTATACATATACATTTATCATCCAGATAATATTTAACAAGCACACAGATATTCTTATCGCATCGACGGAAACTAGAAACATTTACCTTCGGTTTTTCGATATTTTCATTGTCAATACAAACCGAAGCAATTTACTTTAAAAAAGGCTTTTACAGAACAGTAATTAGTGCGATAATTGTTAGCCTAAAACCAACACCTATCTTTGTAAGGCCTTATTATAAAGATAAAGTCCTAATGAGGCGCGAGGGGCAATCTAACGATAACCGATTCTTGTGGTGTACGTTTCACAATTATATACTCAATACGCTTTGTTTTACGTAACCGATACTTCAAATACTAGACACATTTACAAAAATAAAGTTTCATACTAAAAACTTTCTAACATATGTTAGTATATTACACGTACCTGTAGTAGCACTTACATTTCTTATTATTTAGGACTGCCGTTTTGGGATATAGACCGTCCGTCTAACGGTCAATCCAGGGCCTAAGGGACACATCTCCGAAAGGACCGTCCTCATTAATAAAAAAAAGTAAGTGCTAATGTAGGCAAGTATAACGTTAATTTGTTTGTAGTAAAACATTAGCACTCAAGTGATGATGGAAGTAAATAATATAAAGCTTCATCTGATCTTATCATTCATTGGGTTACATCGAAAATAGGATTACTAAACTAGTTTTAAAAAAACTAAAGGAATTTAATTCCTACCTAGAAAAATGTTATTTAATTACTATTTATTAGAGAATTAGAATTAATATAAATAAAGTAATATAACTATACGCAAAAAAGCTGTTCTTCCACGTAACCAATAAAATCAGCTGTTTTATGAAACCATGTTATCCCTTATTTTAAGCCAAATGGGACGAAATAACTATATTTCATACTTTGCCCCTTTTGTGAAAAGTTTTCCTCCTCACATATAAAACTAAAATTAATTCATTAAACACTCTGTGAGTGTGTCCACATTCTTGACCCTTTTACACCATTAGTTCTTACTTTAAAATTCATAATATATTTATTAAGAAGAACTTGTTAATATCTCCTTTATAGTCAATTGACTGTAAAAATATCTAATGGTTCTATCGTTTTCCATCTTTCTTAGCTGCAATTATTATTTTAGGACGTTACGTTTTCAGATCAGCTGTTATTTTCAGATCAGCTGTTACATATTCCCCTTTCCATGAGCGATGTAGGTTTAAACATAATCCGTACAGGCCAGCATTATTTATTTTTATAGGAATGAAAATTAAGTTTAATTAGTTATAAAATACTGATTGTCTGTAAACATCACTATTTATTGTATTTATTATAATACTATTTTTGTTTATGACTTTTATTTGAAAGTCACTTTCTGTTTTATATATATATATATATATATATATATATATATATATATATATATATATATATATATATATATATATATATATATTAGGGATGGGCCGATTCCTAAAATTTTCGATTCCGATTCCGATTCTAAAATTTTCCTTTCGATTCTCGATTCTTTAGTCGATTTTCGATTCTCGATTCTTTCAAGTTATATTAGCTTACACGCTAAGTTCTCTAATCATTAATTTAGTTAACATCTTGGTCATATGGCAAAACCTTTTAAAAGTTCTGTTTTAATGTAATAGGCTACACAAAACCTTCAACAATGAGAGTGATATCTGTCTATAATATAATTTATTAAGCTTAAGTTTCGGAGGAATAATACAGTGTTTCTGTTATCCGTCTATTCGCTCAACTGTCTTGGCCACGGTTTCGACGGTGACGGTTAATCGAGTTTTTACTGTACTTTTTTGTGTTTTGTTCTGACATTTAGTGAGAGAGAGAGAGAGAGAGAGAGAGAGAGAGAGAGACGAGCGATGTCAAACAACCAGAAATGGTTACGATCTTGATTGCTGTTGCTTCATAAATAATAATATTTTCGTTTACTTTAATCATTTAATTCATTCAAATCAACTAATACATAAGTAAGGCATAGTTGGTAATTAATTATTTTTCCACACAAATATAATAAATTTTGGTAATAAATTTTGTTTGGTAATAAATTACTCCACACGCATATTTTAATAGTTAACAAAATAGGAATCGGAATCGACACTTTTATGATGAAGAATCGAGTATCGACGATTCCTCGATATCACCTAGAATCGACGATTCCTGGAATCGAGAATCGGAATCGGCCCATCCCTAATATATATATATATCACAATATATTACAAGAATCACCTGAGTAAGGGGCTGGTGTAAGCTAATGGTGTTTTTTTAATTCTCCAGTATAAGCATATTAGTTATTTTTCAGTCGAAGAGTAAGAGATGTATTTAATTTATTTCTAATCTATTTACTACTTTCCTTATCATTTTGATTGTTAATGTCTTGTATTTTCTTGTTTTTGCTCATATTTGGCTCATTATCAGCTCCAGCTTTGATTTATCAAGCTGTTGATTAAGCTCACTGATTATTTTATTCTTTCTCCGTTGATAGTAGTTTAGATCGTTATCTTCCTCCTGTTGATCTCTGTCTACTATAGTTGCCTCTGCTCTAAAGGCGTTTGAAGTAGTATTATCTATGGAATTACTCTCCGATTGTAAACTTGGAGGTTTTATTAGCTTACAACGTTACAACAGAAGGTTCTCCCAGAGTCCATAGAGCCGCCTTGTTGCGACGGCGGATATCCCTGTATTACATACTTGTCTGCCACTTGGGGTAGACCTCCTTAGGGTGTTTCCATTGCTGGATTTATGAATTTTAGTGAACTTTTACCACAAGCATGCCTTACTGCGGTTATTTCTATTGCCCCAGCCACCGGGCAAATGGCACTCGTCTGGCCACAGAATAATTCATTCTTCTAAATCTTCCAGTACGTTACGAAACTCGTGTTTTTAGAATCCATTTTTTTCCGCTCTTAAACAAGAACTTTATTGAAAATTGTTCAAGAGA
>JBAIZL010000005.1:57806430-57863930 GCA_036971475.1 Prosapia bicincta | reverse complement strand
CTTAGCAACTTTTGACGTTTTTGACAGGATGTGGCATCATCAGGGAAAGACCGCTGGTGGATTAAGTTTAGCCAACTTTTGACGTTTTTGACATGATGTGGCATCATCAGGGAAAGACCGCTGGGACATTAAGTTTAGCCAACTTTTGACGTTTTTGACAAGATGTGGCATCATCAGGGAAAGACCGCTGGTGGATTAAGTTTAGCCAACTTTTGACGTTTTTGACATGATGTGGCATCATCAGGGAAAGACCGCTGGTGGATTAGGCTTAGCAACTTTTGACGTTTTTGACAGGATGTGGCATCATCAGGGAAAGACCGCTGGTGGATTAAGTTTAGCCAACTTTTGACGTTTTTGACATGATGTGGCATCATCAGGGAAAGACCGCTGGTGGATTAAGTTTAGCCAACTTTTGACGTTTTTGACATGATGTGGCATCATCAGGGAAAGACCGCTGGTGGATTAAGTTTAGCAACTTTTGACGTTTTTGACATGATGTGGCATCATCAGGGAAAGACCGCTGGTGGATTAGGTTTAGCAACTTTTGACGTTTTTGACAGGATGTGGCATCATCAGGGAAAGACCGCTGGTGGATTAAGTTTAGCCAACTTTTGACGTTTTTGACATGATGTGGCATCATCAGGGAAAGACCGCTGGTGGATTAGGTTTAGCCAACTTTTGACGTTTTTTACATGATGTGGCATCATCAGGGAAAGACCGCTGGTGGATTAGGTTTAGCCAACTTTTGACGTTTTTTACATGATGTGGCATCATCAGGGAAAGACCGCTGGTGGATTAAGTTTAGCCAACTTTTGACGTTTTTGACATGATGTGGCATCATCAGGGAAAAACCGCTGGTGGATTAAGTTTAGCCAACTTTTGACGTTTATGACATGATGTGGCATCATCAGGGAAAGACCGCTGGTGGATTAAGTTTAGCCAACTTTTGACGTTTGTGACAGTATGTGGCATCATCAGGGAAAGACCGCTGGTGGATTAAGTTTAGCCAACTTTTTACGTTTTTTACATGATGTGGCATCATCAGGGAAAGACCGCTGGTGGATTAAGTTTAGCAACTTTTGACGTTTTTGACAGGATGTGGCATCATCAGGGAAAGACCGCTGGTGGATTAAGTTTAGCAACTTTTGACGTTTTTGACAGGATGTGGCATCATCAGGGAAAGACCGCTGGTGGATTAAGTTTAGCCAACTTTTGACGTTTTTGACATGATGTGGCATCATCAGGGAAAGACCGCTGGTGGATTAGGTTTAACCAACTTTTGACGTTTTTGACATGATGTGGCATCATCAGGGAAAGACCGCTGGTGGATTAGGTTTAGCCAACTTTTGACGTTTTTTACATGATGTGGCATCATCAGGGAAAGACCGCTGGTGGATTAAGTTTAGCCAACTTTTGACGTTTTTGACATGATGTGGCATCATCAGGGAAAGACCGCTGGTTTATTAGGTTTAGCCAACTTTTGACGTTTTTTACATGATGTGGCATCATCAGGGAAAGACCGCTGGTGGATTAAGTTTAACCAACTTTTGACGTTTTTGACAGGATGTGGCATCATCAGGGAAAGACCGCTCTTGGATTAAGTTTAGCAAACTTTTGACGTTTTTGACATGATGTGGCATCATCAGGGAAAGACCGCTGGTGGATTAGGTTTAGCAAACTTTTGACGTTTTTGACATGATGTGGCATCATCACGGAAAGACCGCTGGTGGATTAGGTTTAGCAAACTTTTGACGTTTTTGACATGATGTGGCATCATCAGGGAACGACCGCTGGTGGATTAGGTTTAGCAAACTTTTGACGTTTTTGACATGATGTGGCATCATCAGGGAAAGACCGCTGGTGGATTAGGTTTAGCAAACTTTTGACGTTTTTGACATGATGTGGCATCATCAGGGAAAGACCGCTGGTGGATTAGGTTTAGCAAACTTTTGACGTTTTTGACATGATGTGGCATCATCAGGGAAAGACCGCTGGTGGATTAGGTTTAGCAAACTTTTGACGTTTTTGACATGATGTGGCATCATCAGGGAAAGACCGCTGGTGGATTAGGTTTAGCAAACTTTTGACGTTTTTGACATGATGTGGCATCATCAGGGAAAGACCGCTGGTGGATTAGGTTTAGCCAACTTTTGACGTTTTTGACATGATGTGGCATCATCAGGGAAAGACCGCTGGTGGATTAAGTTTAGCCAACTTTTGACGTTTTTGACATGATGTGGCATCATCAGGGAAAGACCGCTGGTGGATTAGGTTTAGCCAACTTTTGACGTTTTTGACAGGATGTGGCATCATCAGGGAAAGACCGCTGGTGGATTAAGTTTAGCCAACTTTTGACGTTTTTGACATGATGTGGCATCATCAGGGAAAGACCGCTGGTGGATTAGGTTTAGCAACTTTTGACGTTTTTTACATGATGTGGCATCATCAGGGAAAGACCGCTGGTGGATTAAGTTTAGCCAACATTTGACGTTTTTGACAGGATGTGGCATCATCAGGGAAAGACCGCTGGGGGATTAAGTTTAGCCAACTTTTGACGTTTTTGACAAGATGTGGCATCATCAGGGAAAGACCGCTGGTGGATTAGGTTTAGCCAACTTTTGACGTTTTTGACATGATGTGGCATCATCAGGGAAAGACCGCTGGTGGATTAGGTTTAACAACTTTTGACGTTTTTGACAGGATGTGGCATCATCAGGGAAAGACCGCTGGTGGATTAAGTTTAGCCAACTTTTGACGTTTTTGACATGATGTGGCATCATCAGGGAAAGACCGCTGGGGGATTAAGTTTAGCCAACTTTTGACGTTTTTGACAAGATGTGGCATCATCAGGGAAAGACCACTGGTGGATTAAGTTTAGCCAACTTTTGACGTTTTTGACATGATGTGGCATCATCAGGGAAAGACCGCTGGTGGATTAGGTTTAGCAACTTTTGACGTTTTTGACATGATGTGGCATCATCAGGGAAAGACCGCTGGGAAATTAAGTTTAGCCAACTTTTGACGTTTTTGACAAGATGTGGCATCATCAGGGAAAGACCGCTGGTGGATTAAGTTTAGCCAACTTTTGACGTTTTTAACATGATGTGGCATCATCAGGGAAAGACCGCTGGTGGATTAAGTTTAGCCAACTTTTGACGTTTTTGACATGATGTGGCATCATCAGGGAAAGACCGCTGGTGGATTAAGTTTAGCAACTTTTGACGTTTTTGACATGATGTGGCATCATCAGGGAAAGACCGCTGGTGGATTAGGTTTAGCAACTTTTGACGTTTTTGACAGGATGTGGCATCATCAGGGAAAGACCGCTGGTGGATTAAGTTTAGCCAACTTTTGACGTTTTTGACATGATGTGGCATCATCAGGGAAAGACCGCTGGTGGATTAGGTTTAGCCAACTTTTGACGTTTTTTACATGATGTGGCATCATCAGGGAAAGACCGCTGGTGGATTAGGTTTAGCCAACTTTTGACGTTTTTTACATGATGTGGCATCATCAGGGAAAGACCGCTGGTGGATTAGGTTTAACCAACTTTTGACGTTTTTGACATGATGTGGCATCATCAGGGAAAGACCGCTGGTGGATTAAGTTTAGCCAACTTTTGACGTTTTTGACATGATGTGGCATCATCAGGGAAAGACCGCTGGTGGATTAAGTTTAGCCAACTTTTGACGTTTTTGACATGATGTGGCATCATCAGGGAAAGACCGCTGGTGGATTAAGTTTAGCAACTTTTGACGTTTTTGACATGATGTGGCATCATCAGGGAAAGACCGCTGGTGGATTAGGTTTAGCAACTTTTGACGTTTTTGACAGGATGTGGCATCATCAGGGAAAGACCGCTGGTGGATTAAGTTTAGCCAACTTTTGACGTTTTTGACATGATGTGGCATCATCAGGGAAAGACCGCTGGTGGATTAGGTTTAGCCAACTTTTGACGTTTTTTACATGATGTGGCATCATCAGGGAAAGACCGCTGGTAGATTAAGTTTAGCCAACTTTTGACGTTTTTGACATGATGTGGCATCATCAGGGAAAGACCGCTGGTGAATTAGGTTTAGCCAACTTTTGACGTTTTTTACATGATGTGGCATCATCAGGGAAAGACCGCTGGTGGATTAGGTTTAGCCAACTTTTGACGTTTTTTACATGATGTGGCATCATCAGGGAAAACCGCTGGTGGATTAAGTTTAGCCAACTTTTGACGTTTTTGACATGATGTGGCATCATCAGGGAAAGACCGCTGGTGGATTAGGTTTAGCCAACTTTTGACGTTTTTTACATGATGTGGCATCATCAGGGAAAGACCGCTGGTGGATTAAGTTTAACCAACTTTTGACGTTTTTGACAGGATGTGGCATCATCAGGGAAAGACCGCTCTTGGATTAAGTTTTACAAACTTTTGACGTTTTTGACATGATGTGGCATCATCAGGGAAAGACCGCTGGTGGATTAGGTTTAGCAAACTTTTGACGTTTTTGACATGATGTGGCATCATCAGGGAAAGACCGCTTTTGGATTAGGTTTAGCAAACTTTTGACGTTTTTGACATGATGTGGCATCATCACGGAAAGACCGCTGTTGGATTAGGTTTAGCAAACTTTTGACGTTTTTGACATGATGTGGCATCATCAGGGAAAGACCGCTGGTGGATTAGGTTTAGCAAACTTTTGACGCTTTTGACATGATGTGGCATCATCAGGGAAAGACCGCTGGTGGATTAGGTTTAGCAAACTTTTGACGTTTTTGACATGATGTGGCATCATCAGGGAAAGACCGCTGGTGGATTAGGTTTAGCAAACTTTTGACGTTTTTGACATGATGTGGCATCATCAGGGAAAGACCGCTGGTGGATTAGGTTTAGCCAACTTTTGACGTTTTTGACATGATGTGGCATCATCAGGGAAAGACCGCTGGTGGATTAGGTTTAGCAAACTTTTGACGTTTTTGACATGATGTGGCATCATCAGGGAAAGACCGCTGGTGGATTAGGTTTAGCAAACTTTTGACGTTTTTGACATGATGTGGCATCATCAGGGAAAGACCGCTGGTGGATTAAGTTTAGCCAACTTTTGACGTTTTTGACATGATGTGGCATCATCAGGGAAAGACCGCTGGTGGATTAGGTTTAGCCAACTTTTGACGTTTTTGACAGGATGTGGCATCATCAGGGAAAGACCGCTGGTGGATTAAGTTTAGCCAACTTTTGACGTTTTTGACATGATGTGGCATCATCAGGGAAAGACCGCTGGTGGATTAGGTTTAGCAACTTTTGACGTTTTTGACCGGATGTGGCATCATCAGGGAAAGACCGCTGGTGGATTAAGTTTAGCCAACTTTTGACGTTTTTGACATGATGTGGCATCATCAGGGAGAGACCGCTGGTGGATTAGGTTTAGCAACTTTTGACGTTTTTTACATGATGTGGCATCATCAGGGAAAGACCGCTGGTGGATTAAATTTAGCCAACATTTGACGTTTTTGACAGGATGTGGCATCATCAGGGAAAGACCGCTGGGGGATTAAGTTTAGCCAACTTTTGACGTTTTTGACAAGATGTGGCATCATCAGGGAAAGACCGCTGGTGGATTAAGTTTAGCCAACTTTTGACGTTTTTGACATGATGTGGCATCATCAGGGAAAGACCGCTGGTGGATTAGGTTTAGCAACTTTTGACGTTTTTGACAGGATGTGGCATCATCAGGGAAAGACCTCTGGTGGATTAAGTTTAGCAAACTTTTGACGTTTTTGACATGATGTGGTATTATCAGGGAAAGACCGCTGGGGGATTAAGTTTAGCCAACTTTTGACGTTTTTGACAAGATGTGGCATCATCAGGGAAAGACCGCTGGTGGATTAAGTTTAGCCAACTTTTGACGTTTTTGACATGATGTGGCATCATCAGGGAAAGACCGCTGGTGAATTTGGTTTAGCAACTTTTGACGTTTTTGACATGATGTGGCATCATCAGGGAAAGACCGCTGGGAAATTAAGTTTAGCCAACTTTTGACGTTTTTGACAAGATGTGGCATCATCAGGGAAAGACCGCTGGTGGATTAAGTTTAGCCAACTTTTGACGTTTTTGACATGATGTGGCATCATCAGGGAAAGACCGCTGGTGGATTAAGTTTAGCCAACTTTTGACGTTTTTGACATGATGTGGCATCATCAGGGAAAGACCGCTGGTGGATTAAGTTTAGCAACTTTTGACGTTTTTGACATGATGTGGCATCATCAGGGAAAGACCGCTGGTGGATTAGGTTTAGCAACTTTTGACGTTTTTGACAGGATGTGGCATCATCAGGGAAAGACCGCTGGTGGATTAAGTTTAGCCAACTTTTGACGTTTTTGACATGATGTGGCATCATCAGGGAAAGACCGCTGGTGGATTAGGTTTAGCAACTTTTGACGTTTTTTACATGATGTGGCATCATCAGGGAAAGACCGCTGGTGTATTAAATTTAGCCAACATTTGACGTTTTTGACAGGATGTGGCATCATCAGGGAAAGACCGCTGGGGGATTAAGTTTAGCCAACTTTTGACGTTTTTGACAAGATGTGGCATCATCAGGGAAAGACCGCTGGTGGATTAAGTTTAGCCAACTTTTGACGTTTTTGACATGATGTGGCATCATCAGGGAAAGACCGCTGGTGGATTAGGTTTAGCAACTTTTGACGTTTTTGACAGGATGTGGCATCATCAGGGAAAGACCTCTGGTGGATTAAGTTTAGCCAACTTTTGACGTTTTTGATATGATGTGGTATTATCAGGGAAAGACCGCTGGGGGATTAAGTTTAGCCAACTTTTGACGTTTTTGACAAGATGTGGCATCATCAGGGAAAGACCGCTGGTGGATTAAGTTTAGCCAACTTTTGACGTTTTTGACATGATGTGGCATCATCAGGGAAAGACCGCTGGTGAATTTGGTTTAGCAACTTTTGACGTTTTTGACATGATGTGGCATCATCAGGGAAAGACCGCTGGGAAATTAAGTTTAGCCAACTTTTGACGTTTTTGACAAGATGTGGCATCATCAGGGAAAGACCGCTGGTGGATTAAGTTTAGCCAACTTTTGACGTTTTTGACATGATGTGGCATCATCAGGGAAAGACCGCTGGTGGATTAAGTTTAGCCAACTTTTGACGTTTTTGACATGATGTGGCATCATCAGGGAAAGACCGCTGGTGGATTAAGTTTAGCAACTTTTGACGTTTTTGACATGATGTGGCATCATCAGGGAAAGACCGCTGGTGGATTAGGTTTAGCAACTTTTGACGTTTTTGACAGGATGTGGCATCATCAGGGAAAGACCGCTGGTGGATTAAGTTTAGCCAACTTTTGACGTTTTTGACATGATGTGGCATCATCAGGGAAAGACCGCTGGTGGATTAGGTTTAGCCAACTTTTGACGTTTTTTACATGATGTGGCATCATCAGGGAAAGACCGCTGGTGGATTAGGTTTAGCCAACTTTTGACGTTTTTTACATGATGTGGCATCATCAGGGAAAGACCGCTGGTGGATTAAGTTTAGCCAACTTTTGACGTTTTTGACATGATGTGGCATCATCAGGGAAAAACCGCTGGTGGATTAAGTTTAGCCAACTTTTGACGTTTATGACATGATGTGGCATCATCAGGGAAAGACCGCTGGTGGATTAAGTTTAGCCAACTTTTGACGTTTGTGACAGTATGTGGCATCATCAGGGAAAGACCGCTGGTGGATTAAGTTTAGCCAACTTTTTACGTTTTTTACATGATGTGGCATCATCAGGGAAAGACCGCTGGTGGATTAAGTTTAGCAACTTTTGACGTTTTTGACAGGATGTGGCATCATCAGGGAAAGACCGCTGGTGGATTAAGTTTAGCAACTTTTGACGTTTTTGACAGGATGTGGCATCATCAGGGAAAGACCGCTGGTGGATTAAGTTTAGCCAACTTTTGACGTTTTTGACATGATGTGGCATCATCAGGGAAAGACCGCTGGTGGATTAGGTTTAACCAACTTTTGACGTTTTTGACATGATGTGGCATCATCAGGGAAAGACCGCTGGTGGATTAAGTTTAGCCAACTTTTGACGTTTTTGACATGATGTGGCATCATCAGGGAAAGACCGCTGGTGGATTAAGTTTAGCCAACTTTTGACTTTTTTGACATGATGTGGCATCATCAGGGAAAGACCGCTGGTGGATTAAGTTTAGCAACTTTTGACGTTTTTGACATGATGTGGCATCATCAGGGAAAGACCGCTGGTGGATTAGGTTTAGCAACTTTTGACGTTTTTGACAGGATGTGGCATCATCAGGGAAAGACCGCTGGTGGATTAAGTTTAGCCAACTTTTGACGTTTTTGACATGATGTGGCATCATCAGGGAAAGACCGCTGGTGGATTAGGTTTAGCCAACTTTTGACGTTTTTTACATGATGTGGCATCATCAGGGAAAGACCGCTGGTGGATTAGGTTTAGCCAACTTTTGACGTTTTTTACATGATGTGGCATCATCAGGGAAAGACCGCTGGTGGATTAAGTTTAACCAACTTTTGACGTTTTTGACAGGATGTGGCATCATCAGGGAAAGACCGCTCTTGGATTAAGTTTAGCAAACTTTTGACGTTTTTGACATGATGTGGCATCATCAGGGAAAAACCGCTGGTGGATTAGGTTTAGCAACTTTTGACGTTTTTGACAGGATGTGGCATCATCAGGGAAAGACCGCTGGTGGATTAAGTTTAGCCAACTTTTGACTTTTTTGACATGATGTGGCATCATCAGGGAAAGACCGCTGGTGGATTAAGTTTAGCAACTTTTGACGTTTTTGACATGATGTGGCATCATCAGGGAAAGACCGCTGGTGGATTAGGTTTAGCAACTTTTGACGTTTTTGACAGGATGTGGCATCATCAGGGAAAGACCGCTGGTGGATTAAGTTTAGCCAACTTTTGACGTTTTTGACATGATGTGGCATCATCAGGGAAAGACCGCTGGTGGATTAGGTTTAGCCAACTTTTGACGTTTTTTACATGATGTGGCATCATCAGGGAAAGACCGCTGGTGGATTAGGTTTAGCCAACTTTTGACGTTTTTTACATGATGTGGCATCATCAGGGAAAGACCGCTGGTGGATTAAGTTTAACCAACTTTTGACGTTTTTGACAGGATGTGGCATCATCAGGGAAAGACCGCTCTTGGATTAAGTTTAGCAAACTTTTGACGTTTTTGACATGATGTGGCATCATCAGGGAAAAACCGCTGGTGGATTAAGTTTAGCCAACTTTTGACGTTTATGACATGATGTGGCATCATCAGGGAAAGACCGCTGGTGGATTAAGTTTAGCCAACTTTTGACGTTTGTGACAGGATGTGGCATCATCAGGGAAAGACCGCTGGTGGATTAAGTTTAGCCAACTTTTTACGTTTTTTACATGATGTGGCATCATCAGGGAAAGACCGCTGGTGGATTAAGTTTAGCAACTTTTGACGTTTTTGACAGGATGTGGCATCATCAGGGAAAGACCGCTGGTGGATTAAGTATAGCCAACTTTTGACGTTTTTGACAGGATGTGGCATCATCAGGGAAAGACCGCTGGTGGATTGAGTTTAGCCAACTTTTGACGTTTTTGACATGATGTGGCATCATCAGGGAAAGACCGCTGGTGGATTAGGTTTAGCCAACTTTTGACGTTTTTTACATGATGTGGCATCATCAGGGAAAGACCGCTGGTGGATTAGGTTTAGCCAACTTTTGACGTTTTTGACATGATGTGGCATCATCAGGGAAAGACCGCTGGTGGATTAGGTTTAGCAACTTTTGACGTTTTTGACATGATGTGGCATCATCAGGGAAAGACCGCTGGTGGATTAAGTTTAGCAACTTTTGACGTTTTTGACATGATGTGGCATCATCAGGGAACGACCGCTGGTGGATTAAGTTTAGCAACTTTTGACGTTTTTGACATGATGTGGCATCATCAAGGAAAGACCGCTGGTGGATTAAGTTTAGCAACTTTTGACGTTTTTGACATGATGTGGCATCATCAGGGAAAGACCGCTGGTGGATTAAGTTTAGCCAACTTTTGACGTTTTTGACATGATGTGGCATCATCCGGGAAAGACCGCTGGTGGATTAAGTTTAGCCAACTTTTGACGTTTTTGACATGATGTGGCATCATCAGGGAAAGACCGCTGGTGGATTAAGTTTAGCAACTTTTGACGTTTTTGACATGATGTGGCATCATCAGGGAAAGACCGCTGGTGGATTAAGTTTAGCCAACTTTTGACGTTTTTGACAGGATGTGGCATCATCAGGGAAAGACCGCTGGTGGATTAAGTTTAGCAAACTTTTGATGTTTTTGACATGATGTGGCATCATCAGGGAAAGGCAGCTGGTGGATTAAGTTTAGCCAACTTTTTACGTTTTTGACAAGATGTGGCATCATCAGGGAAAGGCAGCTGGTGGATTAAGTTTAGCCAACTTTTTACGTTTTTGACAAGATGTGGCATCATCAGGGAAAGACCGCTGGTGGATTAAGTTTAGCAACTTTTGACGTTTTTGACATGATGTGGCATCATCAGGGAAAGACCGCTGGTGGATTAAGTTTAGCCAACTTTTGACGTTTTTGACAGGATGTGGCATCATCAGGGAAAGACCGCTGGTGGATTAAGTTTAGCAAACTTTTGATGTTTTTGACATGATGTGGCATCATCAGGGAAAGGCAGCTGGTGGATTAAGTTAAGAATAGAATACTATTGATAACCACACAAGCAGAGCTCAAAACTACCCTCCGACTCATAACGTAACCTTGCGTAAAAATCGTTTTTTACGGAACAACGCAAATATTCATTTACTGGTCAGAACATAGCATGAAGCTGTTAATAAAAAAATCATCTAAAGAGAAATTTAACGAAGTTATAGAGTTTTTCAAATCCTTCTATCAGTCCACACTCATATATTATAACCTAAGTTATTTAAAATATTACTTGTTTAGAGATAGACCAACGTTCCCTAGATGACCCCTAACAAAGAGAACACCATAGTAACAGGACGAGTAGTGTCAGAGCAATCATCGAAGACCTCTACGTCTAGTGTTTCTATGGAATGCCCAAAGCATTTTTATAATTAAACAATTTTCTAAAATTCTTAAAACTAGACCTGTTATTATGAAACCAGGTCACGATTTAGTGAATGAATAAGGCTTAAGAATTTAAAACGAGTTGTATTTGTATATGAATGGACGGCGAGGGCAATTAGTGGTGGCATTAATTAGACGCGTTCGCTGGCAGGCAACGGCGACATTAGCACGCAAAATCTGTGTTTACGTGAATAGTATCATACATTGGAGTCAGATAACAGATGCAGTCATTTACCCAGAGATAGGCCACCGTACGCTTCAAGGTCATTTGGGACCGTATTACACAATATCTTGGCTATAACAGCTTACACGTCACTGATACATGTACGGCATTCAGCTCTCTGTAGTGTATTTAAAGTCAACCATGAATATGGCAAGTGTTTTATTTCAAACAACATTATCGTCCATTGGATGCATGTAAAATATCCATTGAATTGTAATTTAGTTTGAATTTTTATTATATTTTCAACCCTAATGGCTTATCGGTTTTTCTTATATTTTATTTCAACCTTCAAGAAATAGGATTCTAAACATAATATATTTCTATAACGGTTTCAACCAATATTTTTTCTTCCTGGTTCTGGGTAGGTTGGCAACACTGCTCAAGCTATGCATTAATACTTCCCATATTCCCAGAATCAGATGGGTACTATCCCGATGCCTTAGTCCTTATTAATTCTTTTTTCTTATAGGACTAACTGAGTCTAATTCCCTCTCACATCCTTTTTTTTACAATGGGGTCTAATAGCTATACACCTCCCTTTAGATTCCTAAAGACGGTAGTTTACTGCAGACAAACGACCTTGGAAACCAGATTCCATAATTTTCCAGTATTCCAAATAACGGGTGAACATTATATCATTTTCTTAGCGTGTTGCAAGGGTTGTTATATTTTAGACGTGCAGTATTTTGTTGGAGGTTTAGAAGTACCTTGTAGTTAAATATAACTAAAGTAGTACGAAACAACTTTAACAGCTACTTTAACGTGTAAATATGGGAAATGCGAAAGTAAGTTGTAACAGTCCTTGATGAAAGTAAAACGACTCGAGAAGTAAAATAAAGTTTAGTATAAATTTGTTACCATCGTGAAACAAACTCTAATAAAGCTACAGTAAAAACAAACTTTAAAACTTCGGTCTTTCCTCGTTGGCTTTAACTTCACCTTGAAAATCTACTGAGTTCATTGTTCTGGTGTAATTATTTTGAACAAGTTGCAGCTTGTTAGGAATTCAGATTTAACCAATCATCGCAATATTTCTTTTCTATTAAAGTTGTCATCGTGGAGCCACGTTCGTTGCCATGGTTACATCACATCCCCCAGCTCGACCCTCGAAGTGACTGATTGCAACCAATCAATGATGGAACCGCTCTCTCTCTCTCTCTCTCTCTCTCTCTCTCTCTCTCTCTCTCTCTCTCGTTTGTAAATTTAGAGTACTGACATCCCTCCTGTTTTTGATGTTATTGTGGCTGCCACACAAAAAAGCGTTTAATTTCTTCTGGATAGACTATCAATAGAATGTTTTCTTCTATTCCTCCTATCAGTTCAAATCCTCCTCATATCTAGCCAATCTTGTTCAAATTTGTAATAGTTAATAAAATAATTTTTATCCATCCACTCAAGTTCTAATACATTTTTTTAAAACTTGCAGTGAAAGACACTTTTTGCTGAGTCGGCTTGTTAAATATTAATTCATTCATTGAATTTAAAATGAAATGATTTTAGTTTTATTTGTGAAAAAAACTTTTCACAAAAGGGGCAACGTTGCATATAGATATTTCGTCCCATTTGACTTAAAATAGGCTAAGTGATATTATTTCATAAATCAGCTGATTAGGCCTATATGTTTTAGTTATGTGGTAGAACAGCCTGTTTAACACATAGGTTATGTTATATTACTAGTACGTGTATAATAAAAAGTAACTAAAATAAAATTGTTCATTATTGAACAAAGTAGGAATTAACTTTTTTTGCTTATATTCCTTGTACTTAGGTAACTAGACCTATGTGTTGCAAGTCCAAACATAAAACAAGCCTGATTCGGCCTACAATAAAAATATCCGGTGTTGGGAAAATAATGTTTTTAAGCATAGGTTATTACTTTATTTATATTAATTGTAATTATTTAATTAAAAGCACTAAAATGAAAATTTTCTTTCTTGATTCATTTAGTAATTGACTTTAAAAATGTTTTGCTTAGGCCTATATTAGACTATTTGTTTATTTGGATGTCAGAAATAAAAACATAGCTTAACAGTAAATGCTAACTGTAAGATCTTGTTAAAACAATTTTGTCCATTTTTATTTGCTATTTTTTCATAAGCCTCTCCAAAACAGGAGATTAATGTAGGCCTAAGATATAGGATACATTTTATATTTCTGAAATTACCCTTTTCATAACGCAATTTTTTTAATAAGGATATTGTTTTGTGTTCCTGAGAAAACATATTTTTTTCCTTATAGGGCCTACATAAGCTTCCTGGTAAAAAGTACGAATAAGTAGGCTATCTTTGTAGGTTAGGTAAAGTTACTTAGGCCAATCCTATATTGTACTTTTCTTAATTAAAAGTCTCTGTTAGTCTAAATTTATGAAACTGTTTTTAGTCAAATAATCTAGATCCAACACCTAAACCCAAATACACCCAATAGCCTGCATAATAGTCAAAAGGCTCTCACCACAAATATTTTCATTTTCCCTGCTTTACATTTCAGTTATCTAGTAGGCTAACCATCCTCAGATGCATAACAAACAAAACTCGTAACCGTCTAGTTTATTATGTCTCTGAGAATCGGTTTTTGTTAACCGAAATATGCATCAGGTAAAATTAAAATATTATTGGTTACAGGTTTTCGAGTAGGCTATTATTTACTATTAGTTAACAACCGTTTGTTCCAAATAAATAGTAACCAATAACATCTCGTTTTTAATAATTCTTTTAACTGATAAATTATAGCCTTACTCAAAAACGTTTTTATTCTTTAACAATTAATTTATAGTAATCTCTTGGCCTTTTTTGAATAATCTTTAGTTTACCAATTTATTTATAGTTTTAAATATAGCTTGGCTTTTGAAACAAGCTACAGGCCTATATACACACACACACACACACACACACACACACACACACACACACACACACACACACACACACACACACACACACACACACACACACACACACACACACACACACACACACACACACACACACACACACACACACACACACACACACACACACACACACACATAGCCTATATATATATATATATATATATATATATATATATATATATATATAATAAATTAAAAATATTTCAAAAACAAGAATACTTTTAATGAAAATATTTATATATATATTTTTAAGATCAAATAATACACACAAATACAGGAATATTTAATTTATTGAACAATAAACTCAAAGCTTTTCGTTGGCTTACATTACCAACATCTTCAGGAGTTACATCTTCTTCTTGTAACTCCTGAAGATGTTGGTAATGTAAGCCAACGAAAAGCTTTGAGTTTATTGTTCAATAAATTAAATATTCCTGTATTTGTGTGTATTATTTGATCTTAAAAATATTCTAACAGGAAAACACATTTGATATTTTATATATATATATATATATATATATATATATATATATATATATATATATATAGGCTTATATCTTGATCAAATTTCCGATCGCTGATAAAATATGTCCAAATACATTTTTTTTAACTTGTAGTGGACAACACCTGATGTTAATACTGTTTTTTTAAACACCAATTCAATATTTAGATTTAATAAATTAACTTTGGTTTTAGCCTAAATGCCAGAAACATTTTTAGCAAAAAGGTAGACTATATTGCAAGGTATGGAATATTATTTCGTCTTATTTGGCTTAAAATAAATGATTAACATACGATTTCATGAAACAGCTGATTTTATGTTATAAGTTATAGGCCTATGGCAGATCAGCTGTTTTAACGCATAGGTTATGGTACTTTATTTATATTAATTGTAATTATTGAATAAAAAGTTACTAATAGAACTATAACATTTTTCTTTGTTGACCTAAGTAGGAATAACCCTTTAATAATATTTTCTTTACATTACTGGTTTGAATGTTTATGTTTAGGATACAAAAAATATTTAAATAGAATATTATTAGTTAATCATTCATTGGACACGCAGATAATTTTCAATAATATTAGGCCTATACCAAGAGTATTTATTACAGTGTAGGCCTATAGACCAGGCATTTTGCGTGGTGTGCGAGTGCGTGCATGTGTGCGTGAGTTGGCAAATTTATTCTATTAAACTATAGACCGCTAGGCTGGCAGATTAATTATTCTTATAAATTATATAAATAATGTATGACAGGGCTTATTATGGAATTATATCAGTTTTACTTTTTTTGAAAGGCAGAAAAAAACAAGAAAAATTACTGAATAAAATAAACCCGTCTAACCTAAAATAGACGCATTTGCTATATTAGGTATGTTTTTATGTGATAGAAATTAATTTAAGTAGTAGACCTACACTAAATCAATTTTTTTCAAATTTTTTTGTCTAAAATGGTTTACATTGAAAATGCCTTAATAAAGGTAAAATGTATTATAAATAGATAAGGTATTATTTAATATTTTTCTAATTTCTACAAACCCTGGTTTCCACCACTCAAGAAAGCAAGCTATTGTGACTCACCTTTTTAAAGTTATTTTTGGGCCTACCCTACAGTTTATACAACTTGTGTACATTCTAAAGGCTACGTATCTCGAACGTGCAGAAATTAGCCTACACAGTTAAAAGTTGTGAATGTAAACTAGAGTAAATTTTCTTTACAATAAATGAGCTTGTTAAAGTTAGTAGAACTCTATATCCCTCAGTAAATTTATTTTATATCTTAAGCATGAAAGCTACTTTCTGTTATTAAAATTTATTTTTCTTATTAAGTTTGTTTTTTTACCCGGAACATTTTTAATGAGTCTTGAGAGTAAAGTCCAAGCAGACATTCTGGTGTCATCCCATGACATGTCATTGGTTGAAGGGACAAATAGGCGTGGCTATGTGACCCTCCATATTGTCCACAGATAGCGCTCACGGTTACATTGCTTTGTTATCAAACAATCTGCAGCCAAAACCTGTTTACAGGTCATTTGCTATCAAACAACTTGCCACCAACTTATCGTTCATCTGTGTTTTATTTAACATTCAAGTGCTCATTGTTCAAATAAGATTAAAACCGAAGATTTGAAAATATTCATTTAAAATAGGTTAGGTTTATTAATAGGCCTAGCATTTTCAATTGCATATATAGCCTAAGATGTGTTTAAATTACAAACACTAGGCACATTTGTAAACTGCCATACAAAGCCATATTGTCTTTTCATGTAGTCTATCGCTTATTGTGAAGTAAATACATTTTAATAGTTTATTATAAGTAGGGTATCTGTAGTGTTAATGTTTATTTAACTAAATAAATGTTAATTAAAAGAACTTAAGTAACACTGTTGATAGTAAATAATGTAGGCCAAGAGGTGTAATTAAACCTGTACGCCAATTTGATAGCCAGAATTTTGAAAAATCTATTGACAGGTTTAAATAAAGAAACATTAAAACTTCCCGAACTAGAATTAGGTACGGCTATTCTAGTACTGGGATTAGAGAGGATATGCCACTGCGAGGGCAGGGTAGCTACCCTGAATTAGAGGTGCTCTTTATCAGGATCGAAGAGAAAGGACCACCTACTCTGCAACCCCTTGTAAGGAGAAATATAAGTAAATATAGATGGAATTTTTAATGGCTACAATTGTATTGGGAATAGGGAAGGTATGCCACTGCGAAGTAAGGTTCCCTTACCTGAAGTAGGTCTGCTATTTATCAGGATCATAAAGAGATGCCCACTCGTTACAACTCCTTGTAAAAATATAAGTAATGACAGATGGAATTAGTTATGTCCACCCTGATACGGGGAATAGGGAGAATATGCCTCTGCGACGGCAGGATCGCTTACCTGAAGTAGGTCTGCTATATCAGGATCATAAAGAGATGCCCACTCGTTACAACCTCTTGTAAGAAATATAAGTAATGACAGATGGAATTAGTTATGTCCACCCTGATACTGGGAATAGGGAGATTATGCCACTGCGACGGCAGGATCGCTTACCTGAAGTAGGTCTGCTATATCAGGATCATAAAGAGATGCCCACTCGTTACAACCTCTTATAAGAAATATAAGTAATGACAGATGGAATTAGTTATGTCCACCCTGATACTGGGAATAGGGAGATTATGCCACTGCGACGGCAGGATCGCTTACCTGAAGTAGGTCTGCTATATCAGGATCATAAAGAGATGCCCACTCGTTACAACCTCTTATAAGAAATATAAGTAATGACAGATGGAATTAGTTATGTCCACCCTGATACTGGGAATAGGGAGATTATGCCACTGCGACGGCAGGATCGCTTACCTGAAGTAGGTCTGCTATATCAGGATCATAAAGAGATGCCCACTCGTTACAACCTCTTGTAAGAAATATAAGTAATGACAGATGGAATTAGTTATGTCCACCCTGATACTGGGAATAGGGAGATTATGCCACTGCGACGGCAGGATCGCTTACCTGAAGTAGGTCTGCTATATCAGGATCATAAAGAGATGCCCACTCGTTACAACCTCTTGTAAGAAATATAAGTAATGACAGATGGAATTAGTTATGTCCACCCTGATACTGGGAATAGGGAGATTATGCCTCTGCGACGGCAGGATCGCTTACCTGAAGTAGGTCTGCTATATCAGGATCATAAAGAGATGCCCACTCGTTACAACCTCTTGTAAAAATATAAGTAATGACAGATGGAATTAGTTATGTCCACCCTGATACTGGGAATAGGGAGATTATGCCTCTGCGACGGCAGGATCGCTTACCTGAAGTAGGTCTGCTATATTAGGATCATAAAGAGATGCCCACTCGTTACAACCTCTTGTAAAAATATAAGTAATGACAGATGGAATTAGTTATGTCCACCCTGATACTGGGAATAGGGAGATTATGCCACTGCGACGGCAGGATCGCTTACCTGAAGTAGGTCTGCTATATCAGGATCATAAAGAGATGCCCACTCGTTACAACCTCTTATAAGAAATATAAGTAATGACAGATGGAATTAGTTATGTCCACCCTGATACTGGGAATAGGGAGATTATGCCACTGTGACGGCAGGATCGCTTACCTGAAGTAGGTCTGCTATATCAGGATCATAAAGAGATACCCACTCGTTACAACCTCTTGTAAGAAATATAAGTAATGACAGATGGAATTAGTTATGTCCACCCTGATACTGGGAATAGGGAGATTATGCCACTGCGACGGCAGGATCGCTTACCTGAAGTAGGTCTGCTATATCAGGATCATAAAGAGATACCCACTCGTTACAACCTCTTGTAAGAAATATAAGTAATGACAGATGGAATTAGTTATGTCCACCCTGATACTGGGAATAGGGAGATTATGCCACTGCGACGGCAGGATCGCTTACCTGAAGTAGGTCTGCTATATCAGGATCATAAAGAGATACCCACTCGTTACAACCTCTTGTAAGAAATATAAGTAATGACAGATGGAATTAGTTATGTCCACCCTGATACTGGGAATAGGGAGATTATGCCTCTGCGACGGCAGGATCGCTTACCTGAAGTAGGTCTGCTATATCAGGATCATAAAGAGATGCCCACTCGTTACAACCTCTTATAAGAAATATAAGTAATGACAGATGGAATTAGTTATCTCCACCCTGATACTGGGAATAGGGAGATTATGCCACTGCGACGGCAGGATCGTTTACCTGAAGTAGGTCTGCTATATCAGGATCATAAAGAGATACCCACTCGTTACAACTCCTTGTAAGAAATATAAGTAATGACAGATGGAATTAGTTATCTCCACCCTGATACTGGGAATAGGGAGATTATGCCACTGCGACGGCAGGATCGCTTACCTGAAGTAGGTCTGCTATATCAGGATCATAAAGAGATACCCACTCGTTACAACCTCTTGAAGGGAGAAATATAGACCAAGTAATGTTAGTTGGAATTAGGTATGGCTAGCCTGGTGCTGGGAACAGTGATACTATAGGTCTATACCCTACTGCGAGCCCAGGATCGCTTACCTGAGTTAGGTCTGCTTCTAATCAGGATGATAAAGAGATAACCACCTAGCCCCTAACATTAAACCTACATAGTCTGAGGTTTAAAGTAATTGGTAGAAATTCAATCACGTTGTGTATATGTGTATGAAAAAACCAATTTGTGTACACATACTTTATTACTAATATACACAATAGGCATACTATTCATAAAGTAGGCCTACACTATATGGATGAAAACTATTACAACACAAATAAGTACTAAAAGTAGCCTATAGGGCACCTTACTATCGAAAAGTGCTTCTATAAAATTATAAATGTTTATAGCCTACCACAGATAAGTGCTTCTATAAAATTATAGCCTAATGTTTAGGGGTCTATAGCCTATCATAAAAAAGTGGTTCTATAAAATTATAGCACTAAATGTTTATAGCCTATCATAGAAAAGTGTAACTAAGGGTTTACATAAGAAATGAAATTATTATGTCATTATTCTGTGAAAGAGTTGAAAACCATTGAAGCAGAAGATTTGAAACTGTAATAAAGCAGACGAAACTTTTAAAGTGAGCTCAACTCAAATAATAACAAGGCCATTTATAATTGTAGTAATTTCAGCACTTAAAAAAACGTTTTTTATAGCAGAATTAGTCTAAAGTTTATGTAAGTATAGTGTTGTAATTAGTGTGGTGTTCATGCAATTATTTCTACTGAGATTCGTGTTTAAAATTTGCCACAATTAACAGAACATAGAAACCTTCATGTAATTTAAAATATAAATATTAAAACGTAACATATGAGGAAATCATAAAAATAAGCCATAAAAATCTGGCGTTACGATATTTTACGATTGCAGGCAATTACGGGCAGACATCACGCGCGGGAAACAATTGGCGTAGTAGCGTTGGCAACACTGGTATAGAATTTATTAAGTTTGCCAGAGTGCTAAAGGCTCTTATAATCGCCTATTTTCTTGTTAGCTCCAGGTCTGCCAATCGTAGCCCTACGATTAGGTTAAATTAATGAAAATACCAGTAATATAAACACAAGTATATTATAGTCAATTCCTTCATAGGTCAACAAAGAAAAATTTTACTTTAGTTAATTTTAATTAAATAATTACAATTAATATAAATTAAGTAATACAAACTATGAGTTAAAACAGCTGTTCTACCACATAACCTATAACATGGAATCAGTTATTTTATAAAATCTTACTTTTTTTCACTTATTTTAACCAAAATGTGATGAAAAAACTGTATTGCATATTTTGCCCCTTTTGTGAAAAGTTTTTCTCCTATATAAAACTAAAATAGATTCATTAAATTTAATAACTGAATTAATATTTGAAACACACACACACACACACACACACACACACACACACACACAAGAAACACACACTCTTTCACACACACACACACACACACACACACAAACACACACACCAAACCCACTCATACACACACCATACACACTCATACACACACACACACATACACAACACACACACACACACACACACACACACACACACACACACACACACACACACACACACACACACACACACACACACACACACACACATACACACACACAAACACACTATATATATATATATAGTGCTTATAAGCTAACATACTTAATTGTAAGCTATATAGTAATTTTGGTTTTGTGTTAGCCTACAATGACTATTTAACACTTCTTGCATATTTATGCCTCGTCCAAGCAATCACTACACAGCCTTTAACCCTATGAGGTATAATAAAACAAACATTCAGGCGATGTCTTGCTGTAGGCCTACCTTCTACCGTAAGGTTATGCTACACTACAGTTGCCCGCGCTAACTGATTCGCATCGGGTTACTGCAGAATAAGTAGGCTAGACTACACGCATTTAGCGTTGCAACCATAACACTTTTATCTTCTTGTTAATCAGATTTTATTGTATTTCATAAAAATGTTCCACATGTCACGGTCCGTGAAATAGATAGGGAAAGTTGCGCACAATGTGGTCGTTGCCGGTGGATGTGAAAAAGTTCACGATCTGAATCTGTTCGCAACGAACTGGGAACTGTTCTCTCATAGATCCAGTATCTGTCATGGGAACCTTTATTTAGCCGGCAAGCTATATTTAGGCGTTAGGAAAATTACACGCAGCACGTTGGATTAGAACCCGTTTAATGCAGGCTTTTAGACGTATAAAATTACTGAAATTACTGAAATTACTTACAGGCCTATTATTACAATGAAAATTTTATGTTCTAGTTTGATAAACAAAATAATAATAATACCACAACATTTGTATTAATGAATACTACACACAACTCTGACCACAAATATGTTTATTCTAGCCTTATGCACGTATTTGTATTAATATAAAAATATGGATTCCGCAATATTAGAAACGGAATTAGGCTGTCCCGCTAATCTACTATCTATACACTAGCGTAATACACAATACATTACAACACAACCATTATAGACATATAAGCTATTCGAAGAGAATCTCTTAATATATCTATCGTATAATCCTGATTCACTATCCAAGTGACCTTGAATCCTCAATTCCTCCAAGGATGTGTCCAGAGTTTTAAGCTAGTAAAGTCTTGGGTCCCTCAACTAACACAGCCCAGATACTTTCTTTTTGTATTATCTTGAAGGGAATATTCCCTAATAGAAGCACACCTATTGGATGGAATAGTATTTCGTACATGTCCTATATGGTCCATGTTTGTCAGTGGGGGAATAGATGCGTCTGCTGAAAATCATTATTTCCCTCTCTGTGCGTCGGGTTGCAGACATGGAACTAGAAGGGGAGGGTAATTAATCTTTTTTTTAAAATCTAAAATAGTTCATTATTTCCTCTACAATTGTAATATATATTTACAGAAAATATTCTAAAATTTGTAATTTGATTTTGAACTATTGTAATTTCATATTCCAAGATAAGCTCGGTAGTAACTAACACGTATACTAAGCTTCTAAAAATAGTCGATATTTCAAACGACTCATTTAACAGACGAAATAAACACAACAGTTGCGCTTATTAGGTAGTGCGTGCATAATTTTTGTTTACAATTCCATCATTTGTGTGTTTCCAAAGCGATACAGTATGTTACAAGCATGAATAAACGTTATCGATTAAAAAAAGAAGTAAGCTTAGGTAAGGCCACCTGGACGTTGAATGGTATAATCAAACAAAATAAAACGCGCAAAACATCCAGAATGACAGAATAAATAGAGGTTACTTTATAAATGATAAATTGAAAAATATTAATTTATTACTCTTACACGTATGCACATTCACCGATGCGCAAAACATGAAAATAAAAGTTAAGATTGCATAGTCTAAGCGTTTCAAGTGTAATTAATTCCAACGTTTAATAAAATCATTTTGCCTAACCATGGATAACCCAAAAAAATTGGAACAATAAAATATGACACGAATGTAAGTTACAAACTGATTTTTTTTACGTGACCTATTTCTATCAACTTTTTATTTTTCATTAAAAGTTATCACGAAATCATGATTTATCAAAAATCATTTCAAATATAAACTGATAAAAAAATGTTTTGACAAAAAGTTCAAAACAAAATGATTTCTATATAACGACTACATGCCTCCTATAAATCAAAAATGTTTAATTATGTATCGATGCATGTAGAAAGATTAGTAGAGCAATGTAGAAAGATTAGTGGAGCAATGTAGAAAGATTAGTAGAGCAATGTAGAAAGATTAGTAGAGCAATGTAGAAAGATTAGTAGAGCAATGCAGAAAGATTAGTAGAGCAATGCAGAGAGATTAGTAGAGCAATCTAGAAAGATTAGTAGAGCAATGTAGAAAGATTAGTAGAGCAATGTAGAAAGATTAGTAGAGCAATGTAGAAAGATTAGTAGAGCAATGTAGAAAGATTAGTAGAGCAATGTAGAAAGATTAGTAGAGCAATGCAGAAAGATTAGTAGAGCAATGTAGAAAGATTTCGCCTTTTAGATGATTACGGTCAAAGATTTGCACCTTGTAGCCAATATTTTTCATAATAAAACTCGAAATGTTTGAAAAATGTATAAAAAGACCCTGAAACCCAAATCAAAAAGGCCCAGAACAGCCTTATAAGGCGCAATTTGTAACATTTTTCGGGAGTGGGAAATTTTGTTTACATATCGTAATACATGGACTTTACATTTAAACAAAATATTTAATTAATTTACGTTTTTGTATATAATTTTTGTTTTAAAATAATGCGAAAATATCTAACTAAAAATACGAAAACAAAACAGCAAACCTCTTCTCACTCAATAATTACCTAAATATGTAACGGTAATATCCTCATCTAAGAGGCTAGATACAAAAAATACAAATTAGGATTTTTCTCAGGCTATTTACATACAAATATTTAGGTAAAAAATGTATTATGGTCCTTTTGTTTTAGAGCGAGTTCTAGATTTTAGCAATATTTTAGGGGTTAATCTACATGCACCAGAGCCTTCAGGGGATGAGATCCTTGCTCCCAAATATTTGTGCCCTTTATACAGAGCAATGATCAAGTATAAATAAACTTTATAAAATACACAGCAGTTTCTTTTTTAAATTCCTTCTATAAGTTCACACTCTCCTTGTATATAACTTGTTCAAATTTTCAATCGTTAATAAAATAATTTTTGTGCATCCACTCAAGTTTAAATACATTTTTTTAACTTGCAGTGGATGACACTTGATTTTAATACTATTTTTCAAATATTAATTCAATAACTAAATTTAATATGAATTAATTTTATTATTATATGTTAAAAAACGTTTCACAAAAGAGACAAGGTATCGAATATAGCTACCCGTCCCATTTGCATAAATTAATTGATAATAACATATGATTTCATAAACACAGCTGATTTTAAGTTATAGGTTATGTGGTAGAACAATCGGTTTAACGCATAGGTTGTTACTTGTTTATATTACTAGTGCATATTTAATAAAAAGTAACTCAAATAAAATTGTTTATTATTGACCAAAGTAGGAATTGACTTTTTTTGTTTATATACCTAGACCTACGTTTGCACTTAAATAATTATAAGAATAGGATTTTTAGTTTAAGGGCAAGGTGTGAAACAAAAATAACACCATGTCAATACTCATCGTTAAGTTTGTAATATACAATTAGAAAAAAAAATACACTTCGATTGACAAATGTCACTTTACTATAGTTACAGTATACAACTTTCTCCAAAAGTCTCTCTGACCATCAAAATATATTAATATGATTACCTTTACACAACACTTAGCTTAAATCTGCGACTGTGCATGATTAGACGCGATACGGGACACAGAAATGGTCAAGTATAAATAAATAAATATCTCAGTTTCGTGTGGCCGTTAACACAGTCTTACATTCTAAGCAATTTCAATAAATTACAACACACTACAGCACCTGAGGTAGCGCCATGTTCAGACGCCAATCGTACATATATGTTTTACATTTAAAGTAATAGTTTGTCAGTTTGTTTACACAAATGTACATACACGAGGACACAACACTAGTATATACACTTCACGAACGTAGTGTCACTTTGAATTTGTTACTTTAATACACCAATGAAACTGTTTGTACATGTCCATACACGGGTGCAGGTTCTAGGCTAGAATCTTGTAGAGTTCCCTCTATTCCACATAACTGTATTGACTAGCTCTATAGATAGGTTGGGTTGTAGACTAATTTTTTTTTCATTATTATTTAGTTACATTAATGAATTACCGTGTATGCCATTAAAAGTATAATAAACATACCCAGAAAATCAATTGTAAAATAATTTACTAAATTTTTTAAATTAAATTTAGTGATAAATTCACAACATTTTATTGTTCATTTTTACGTTATTTTTAGATATAAACTCTATGCAGATGTTTTTATAAAGTATTACTAAATAGGAATAGTTTTACAAAGAAATTATATTTTCCAGTTTTTTAATATTATTTACTGGGCTTGTTCTTCAGCATTTTTATTTTATAAACACTACTAGACTACTACTTTGTGTTTACAATAAAAACAAATTAATGTACGAAATATTTATAAATTTTAAAATCCGATTCGACAACATTTAACCCTAATTAAAGCACAGATTCGATGTAGCGTCTCGCAGGGTGAACAACGCTCGAGTCACGGGATTAAAGTGAACAATTGCTCCCGCGACGAGTGTTTGTGCTGAAATAATTCAAGTGATTGTACTTCCAGAGAAGGGTAATTTATTAAATAACTTAAAATGTAACACGCAACCAAAGTGAGCTGCCCGGAGTCATTGTTGGCAAGATGTCCTCCCACGCGCGCCTCGCGATTCTTTATACCATCCCGGGGTACAGTCAGGGCAGAAAGCCGTTTCTGAGAAGCGTTTCCGGCCGTTAATAAGGGTTTCCTCTTGTCCTTGGAGGTTCCCTCTAACCCTCAGAGTTTTCTCCTAGCCCTTGGGGCGTTTCCTCTAACCCTTAGGCTGTTTTGTCTACCCCTTAAGGGTTTCCTCTAACACTTGGGGTTCCCTCTAAGCCCTAAAGTTTTCTCTAATTCTTAGGGTTTTATCTAACCCTTGAGAGTTTCCTCTAATACTTGGGAACTCAATCTAACGATCAGAGTTTTCTCCTAACCCTTGAGGGTTTCCTCTAACACTTGTGGTGTTCCCTCTATCTCTTGGGGGATTTCCTCTGACCCTTGGGGTGTTTGCTCTAACGCTTGAAGTGTTTTATCTAAACTTTGGGGAGTTTTCTCTAACTCTTCAGGGTTTTCTCTAACCCTTGAGGGTTTCCTCTAGCCTTTGGGGATTTCCTCTGACCCCTGGGAATTTCCTCCACCCCTCGGACGTGATCACTTGGGGGCTCCCTCTATATTGTATGTGAACTATAACAAAATTTGTTTCCAATTGTAACGCCAAACAATAAGGCGATAAGCACAACGTTTTCATAACCAATTTTAATAACTTTAAAGTTTCAACGTGTTTAGAAAACTTACGGTATCTTGTGAAGTGAATTGATTGTTAGGATGAATAAGCTGAAATAACAATATATATATATATATATATATATATATATATATATATATATATATATATATCCTATATATATGATGTCAGGAGTTTTTGATAATATCATCAAGTTTAAGAATTTACAAAAAGCTGTCTGTGTGTGTGTGTGTGTATGTTCTAAGATCGCATGTCCAACAGCCGCTTTATACTGTGTAGTTATTTTGGCACGTTCTTTATTAATGTGTGAATCTTTTATAGAATATATTATTTTACCTTATCCATTCTAACAAAATACCGTAAGGTTTCAAACTAGGGTTTCCAAATTCATCAAAACTTTAAAATCCAATGAAATCGGTTATGAAAACATTATGTTTATGGCTTTATTTTTATCTAATTTTAACTGTAACCAAATTTTGTTTTTTTTTTAAATTCGCTCTAACCTATTAATTCGATTTCATTCACAACACAGAGTTTTGAAATTTATCAAATCTATTGTTAAACTAATTTATAACAATTTTAGCGCTTTTAATGTTTAACCAACTTGATGAAGGTTCTATGAAGGTTTAGCCGGCTCGATGAAGGTGGTTATACCGCACGCCTTCAGGAAATGGGTTAGACTCAGTAGGACCAAAGTTCCCCGCTTTAGGGATGTTACTCTATCCATATTAGCCACCAGTCCCAACCGCCAAAACGGAAAAGCCTTCAGAATATGCTTCTGAAATTGAGCTAAAACAAAACTTGAGGTAGAAGTGTGTAAGCAGCTAAGGGTGTGTTACACGAAAAATCTGTATGAGTACTAACTATTTCGAATATTAATGGCTTTAGATTTCTTTAATGTAAAATCACTAATGGATAAGCGAACCTACAGTAGGTAGCCATTTATAGGCCTTTTAATGTTATAATTTAGTACTAAAAGAATTTTTTTAAAAACAAGACATAATATACGATCAAAAATAAAAATAGCTGTATTTAATAATCAGTAATATATATTTTCTAATGAAACAAAATCAACTTGGCTAGCAAGTTAAATAATTACTAATAATTTTAAACTTTAATAAATCTATTTGTTTGATGCAATAGCTGAAGCCCAATTTTAAAACTGGAAAAAACATATAATTTAATTGAAAGACTATATTAAAGTTTATGTTATATATGAAAATCTAAAAATGTTTTATCCCAGACTGAGGCTGGATCTATTTTCTTCAATTAAAATATTTTAAAATTCAATGTAGGTTTAAAATTGTATCAAAAAATATTTTACACAAATTGTAAAACTTTTTGAAGTTACTGTAAAGTCTTTGGTGTCTATCTGTTAGATAGGTTAAAGTATTTTCTCTAAAAACAAATATATTTTTAATAATTTGTATGTTTTTGCGTTCCAACTGGAACTAGACATAGCGGACATCTCTGTGTATGGGGGTTGCAACACGCTTAGCTAGCAACAAACTAAATGACTATTCGACCAATATAAGAGACAACACACCGCATAACGTATGTATCAGACATGTTCACTAAAGCCGTTACGAGTAGCTGCGCTAAGCGGACTTGTGAGCTCCGAGCACGCGGCACACGAACCGAAACATTTCGCGCGTCGCCTCCTCCTTGTTCCGCATTGTGTCCTGCATCAGGCTTATCCATTGTTACGAGCTGCACTCTAGCGGCGACGAGCTCAGGTAGTGTTGGGGGCTGCCGTGCGGAGGAAGGTGGTAGGCTGCCTCCAGAGACGCTCCGGAAGACTCTGAACACTTGTCGCCCGACTTGCCGCCGCCGCCCTCCTGTTTCAACATCATCCGGCGCCACTTGGCTCGGGCGTTTTGGAACCAAACCTGGAACAGAAAACAGAATTTGTAATATCTTACAAGGAGACAACATAAACAAAATTTTCTTAAAGATTTTTTAAAATTCCTACTTGGGTAAAAACAAGTTATTTCAGTTACTTATTTTTAATAATTATAATTAATATAAATAAAGTAACGGAGCGTATGGTTAAAACAGCTGTTCTAATACGCAACCTATAACATTTAATCAGCTGTTTTATGAAATCATATGTTATCATATATTTTAAGCTAAATGGAACGAAATACCTAAATTGCATACCTTGTCCCTTTTGTGAAAGGGTTTCTCCCATACGAATATAAAATTAATTCATTAAATTAAATTAAAAAATTAATATTTGAAAAAACTGAATTAACATCCAGTGCCATCTACTACCAGTTTTAAAAAGATATATTTAAACTTGATTGGATGAATAAAAAATTTTTTAATAACGATAAAATTTTTACAAGATATAGATTGTATAACGTAATTATGAACTAGTTCAAGGAATTGAATAATGCCTACAATTAAAATGTTTGAATATTATAAATTTTTTAAAAATATATTTAAAGTATCCTTGTCCGATCACAAAATGAAATAAAATTTAAATTAAACCGAAACTGGTGTTTAACATTTTTATTTAGGAAATCGTTTTCTGTTCATTCTATTTTATTGTTTGGCGAGAAGCTTCAAAAATATTTTTCTACTTGCTGTACCCTGTATTTATTTATAAATGTTCCCGTAGGTAGGTCACTTTATAGAATGGTTTTTACCAGGTTTTGTTCCTCCTTATCACAATTACCATCTAATAAAATTCTATAGTCCACTAGGAAAACATTCTTCTCAGAATCGTCCGCGCCGTGTCTGTGGAACACCACTTACCCAGAAAAAACAATGGCGTTCGCTCTAATTGCAGGAAAAGGCAAAACTCGTAGCGACTTTAATGAGGGACCCGGTTGTGATAAGCGCTCATTAGGTGAATCTGAGCGCACCGACGCCTATCACAAGCAGAGGCCGACATGAAAGCAAACAGCGCGTCTTTGAGTGCGCGCCATCCATCAAGCGCCGCGACGCCTTGCCAGCAATTAGCAGCACCGACGAAATAAATGACGTTCAACCCAGACGCCCTTTTATTTCACCATGACACTCTCCGGCCATTAATCATACGAATCTTCTCTCCACGGAGGATTGCCATTGTTAGGACGTTTTCAAAGCCACTTTCGTATTATATTACCCGTTAAACTACCCCGTATAAATTGAAATATATTCCCGCCTTCGCGTCATTTGCGAAAATCGGAATAAATCCAAGCACGCTCTGCTTGCGACGTCGGACAAAATGGCCGCCTTAATGCTGAGAAAAGGGATGACGCCAAGAGAACCAGCTATTTGCAGTTTTGACGAGAATTAAAATAAAACATTTTTAAGAAACAGCCTAACCATGTTATCTGTAAGGCGTATTGCATAACCTTCTCATTAGATATTTTCAGGTCTCAAAAAAGTGAGACCTTGACCTGCTTTTTCGTGTCTATATATTTTCTTTTAGCTTCCTTTATCTTCTAATAATGTCACTGTTGTTATTTTTCGTTAATATTGTGTTCATCTCCATTCAGCCCTTCTTATAAACAGTACCCTGTGAGTGACATAACCTAAAACAAACATTTGCTATCTAATAATGCAACGTCTCAAGGCCTTATCAAGCCTGTTGTACTATAAAAAAAGTCATTACATTTAACATTCAAATGCGTAAGGTGAGGAGGCAAAATTTCCAACCACTACATTTTATTAAGAGCTGCCTATGTGCTACAGATATACTAACTATAGCTGCACTAGCAACAGAAGCGTGTACAATCATGAAGAGCTATAATAATGATGAAAGCCAAGTTAGTAGAGCTGTAGCTTAAAGGAAGCTCTTAGTCAAGTGTAGGGGTTTGGGATTTTCCCTCCTCACCTTACATATGTGAATGTCAACTGAAATGAATTTGTTTTTTTTAGGACAACATCATGATAAGGGAAAAGACCCAGTTCCCGAAACGTAGGATTGATAAAGTAAATATCGTTGAGTAGATTGTTAATAGTTTTCTCATTTAATTATTACTTAATTCCAGTGCATAATAATATTTATGTTTTTACTATCCTTTATAAATATAAACGAAAAAGCACGCTTTTTACATTATCGGAATTAAGAAGAAACTGACTAAGCTTAACGGTATAGGTCGTCCCTCTATCTAGAGATAGAGCAATAAGAAGAAACTGACTAAGCCTAACAGAGTAGGACGTCTCTCTAACTACAGATAGAGCAATAAGAAGAAACTGACTAAGCTTAACTGAGTAGGTCGTCTCTCTAACTACAGATAGAGCAATAAAAACAAACTGACTAAGCCTAACTGAGTAGGTCGTCTCTCTAACTACAGATAGAGCAATAAGAACAAACTGACTAAGCCTAACTGAGTAGGTCGTCTCTCTAACTACAGATAGAGCAATAAGAACCAACAAACTAAGCCTAACTGATTAGGTCGTCTCTCTATCTAGAGGTAGAGCAATAAGAAACTGACTAAGCCTAACTGAGTAGGTCGTCTCTCTAACTACAGATAGAGCAATAAGACGAAACTGACTAAGCTTAACTGAGTAGGTCGTCTCTCTAACTACAGATAGAGCAATAAAAACAAACCGACTAAGCCTAACGGAGTAGGTCGTCTCTCTAACTACAGATAAAGCAATAAGAAGAAACTGACTAAGCTTAACTGAGTAGGTCGTCTCTCTAACTACAGATAGAGCAATAAAAACAAACTGACTAAGCCTAACAGAGTAGGTCGTCTCTCTAACTACAGATAGAGCAATAAGAACAAACTGACTAAGCCTAACTGAGTAGGTCGTTTCTCTATCTAGAGATAGAATGGTAAGAAGAAACAGACTAAGCCTAACTGATTAGGTCGTCTCTCTATCTAGAGGTAGAGCAATAAGAAACTGACTAAGCCTAACTGAGTAGGTCGTCTCTCTAACTACAGATAGAGCAATAAGAACAAACTGACTAAGCCTAACTGAGTAGGTCGTCTCTCTAACTACAGATAGAGCAATAAGAACAAACTGACTAAGCCTAACAGAGTAGGTCGTCTCTCTAACTACAGATAGAGCAATAAGAACAAACTGACTAAGCCTAACTGAGTAGGTCGTCTCTCTAACTACAGATAGAGAAATAAGAACAAACTGACTAAGCTTAACTGAGTAGGTCGTTTCTCTATCTAGAGATAGAATGGAAAGAAGAAACTGAATAAGCCTAACTGATTAGGTCGTCTCTCTATCTAGAGGTAGAGCAATAAGAAGAAACTGACTAAGCCTAACTGAGTAGGTCGTCTCTCTAACTACAGATAGAGCAATAAGAACAAACTGACTAAGCCTAACTGAGTAGGTCGTCTCTCTAACTAGAGATAGAGCAATAAGAACAAACTGACTAAGCCTAACTGAGTAGGTCGTCTCTCTAACTACAGATAGAGCAATAAGAACAAAATGACTAAGCCTAACTGAGTAGGTCGTCTCTCTAACTACAGATAGAGCAATAAGAACAAACTGACTAAGCCTAACTGAGTAGGTCGTCTCTCTAATTACAGATAGAGCAATAAGAACACACTGACTAGGCCTTACTGAGTAGGTCGTCTCTCTAACTACAGATAGAGCAATAAGAACAAACTGACTAAGCCTAACTGAGTAGGTCGTCTCTCTAACTACAGATAGAGCAATAAGAACAAACTGACTAAGCCTAACTGAGTAGGTCGTCTCTCTAACTACAGATAGAGCAATAAGAACAAACTGACTAAGCCTAACTGAGTAGGTCGTTTCTCTATCTAGAGATAGAATGGTAAGAAGAAACAGACTAAGCCTAACTGATTAGGTCGTCTCTCTATCTAGAGGTAGAGCAATAAGAAACTGACTAAGCCTAACTGAGTAGGTCGTCTCTCTAACTACAGATAGAGCAATAAGAACAAACTGACTAAGCCTAACTGAGTAGGTCGTCTCTCTAACTAGAGATAGAGCAATAAGAACAAACTGACTAAGCCTAACTGAGTAGGTCGTCTCTCTAACTACAGATAGAGCAATAAGAACAAAATGACTAAGCCTAACTGAGTAGGTCGTCTCTCTAACTACAGATAGAGCAATAAGAACAAACTGACTAAGCCTAACTGAGTAGGTCGTCTCTCTAATTACAGATAGAGCAATAAGAACACACTGACTAGGCCTAACTGAGTAGGTCGTCTCTCTAACTACAGATAGAGCAATAAGAACAAACTGACTAAGCCTAACTGAGTAGGTCGTCTCTCTAACTACAGATAGAGCAATAAGAACAAACTGACTAAGCCTAACTGAGTAGGTCGTCTCTCTAACTACAGATAGAGTAATAAGAACAAACTGACTAAGCCTAACTGAGTAGGTCGTTTCTCTATCTAGAGATAGAATGGTAAGAAGAAACAGACTAAGCCTAACTGATAGGTCGTCTCTCTATCTAGAGGTAGAGCAATAAGAAACTGACTAAGAATAACTGAGTAGGTCGTCTCTCTAACTACAGATAGAGCAATAAGAACAAACTGACTAAGCCTAACTGAGTAGGTCGTCTCTCTAACTACAGATAGAGAAAAAGGAACAAACTGACTAAGCTTAACTGAGTAGGTCGTTTCTCTATGTAGAGATAGAATGGAAAGAAGAAACTGACTAAGCCTAACTGATTAGGTCGTCTCTCAATCTAGAGGTAGAGCAATAAGAAGAAACTGACTAAGCCTAACTGAGTAGGTCGTCTCTCTAACTACAGATAGAGCAATAAGAACAAACTGACTAAGCCTAACTGAGTAGGTCGTCTCTCTAACTACAGGTATAGCAATAAGAACAAACTGACTAAGCCTAACTGAGTAGGTCGTCTCTCTAACTACAGATAGAGCAATAAGAACAAACTGATTAAGCCTAACAGAGTAGGACGTCCCTCTAACTACAGATAGAGCAATAAGAACAAACTGACTAAGCCTAACTGATTAGGTCGACCTTTTGACTAGAGATAGAGCGGTAAGAAGAAACTGACTAAGCCTAACTGAGTAGGTCGTCTCTCTATCTAGAGATAGAGCAATAAGAACAAACTGACTAAGCCTAACTGAGTAGGTCGTCTCTCTAACTACAGATAGAGCAATAAGAACAAACTGACTAAGCCTAACTGAGTAGGTCGTCTCTCTAACTACAGATAGAGCAATAAGAACCAACAAACTAAGCCTAACTGATTAGGTCGTCTCTCTATCTAGAGGTAGAGCAATAAGAAACTGACTAAGCCTAACTGAGTAGGTCGTCTCTCTAACTACAGATAGAGCAATAAGACGAAACTGACTAAGCTTAACTGAGTAGGTCGTCTCTCTAACTACAGATAGAGCAATAAAAACAAACTGACTAAGCCTAACAGAGTAGGTCGTCTCTCTAACTACAGATAGAGCAATAAGAAGAAACTGACTAAGCTTAACTGAGTAGGTCGTCTCTCTAACTACAGATAGAGCAATAAAAACAAACTGACTAAGCCTAACAGAGTAGGTCGTCTCTCTAACTACAGATAGAGCAATAAGAACAAACTGACTAAGCCTAACTGATTAGGTCGACCTTTTGACTAGAGATAGAGTGGTAAGAAGAAACTGACTAAGCCTAACTGAGTAGGTCGTCTCTCTATCTAGAGATAGAGCAATAAGAACAAACTGACTAAGCCTAACTGAGTAGGTCGTCTCTCTAACTACAGATAGAGCAATAAAAACCAACAGACTAAGCCTAACTGATTAGGTCGTCTCTCTAACTACAGATAGAGCAATAAGACGAAACTGACTAAGCTTAACTGAGTAGGTCGTCTCTCTAACTACAGATAGAGCAATAAAAACAAACTGACTAAGGCTAACGGAGTAGGTCGTCTCTCTAACTACAGATAGAGCAATAAGAACAAACTGATTAAGCCTAACAGAGTAGGACGTCCCTCTAACTACAGATAGAGCAATAAGAACAAACTGACTAAGCCTAACTGATTAGGTCGACCTTTTGACTAGAGATAGAGTGGTAAGAAGAAACTGACTAAGCCTAACTGAGTAGGTCGTCTCTCTATCTAGAGATAGAGCAATAAGAACAAACTGACTAAGCCTAACTGAGTAGGTTATCTCTCTAACCACAGATAGAGCAATAAGAACAAACTGACTAAGCCTAACTGAGTAGGTCGTCTCTCTAACTACAGATAGAGCAATAAGAACCAACTGACTAAGCCTAACTGAGTAGGTCGTCTCTCTAACTACAGATAGACCAATAAGAACAAACTGACTAAGCCTAACTGAGTAGGTCGTCCCTCTAACTACAGATAGAGCAATAAGAACAAACTGACTAAGCCTAACTGAGTAGGTCGTCTCTCTAACTACAGATAGAGCAATAAGAACAAACTGACTAAGCCTAACTGAGTAGGTCGTCTCTCTAACTAGAGATAGAGCAATAAGAACAAACTGACTAAGCCTAACTGAGTAGGTCGTCCCTCTAACTACAGATAGAGCAATAAAAATAAAACTGACTAAGCCTAACTGATTAGGTCGACTTTTTGACTAGAGATAGAGTGGTAAGAAGAAACTAAATAAGCCTAACTGAGTAGGTCGTCTCTCTATCTAGACATAGAGCAATAAGAACAAACTGACGAAGCCTAACCGATTAGGTCGTCCCTCTAACTACAGATAGAGCAATAAGAACAAACTGACCAAACCTAACTGAGTAGGTCGTCTCTCTAACTACAGATAGAGCAATAAGAACAAATTGACTAAACCTAACTGAGTAGGTCGTCTCTCTAACTACAGATAGAGCAATAAGAACAAACTGACTAAGCCTAACTGAGTAGGTTATCTCTCTAACTAGAGAAAGAGTCGAGTTGAACACGACAGCTAATTGAGCTACCATGTTTGAGTGTAATTTATGCAACATTTCGATAAAAAAGTTTTAAATATAGATAGAAAATGATAACCGTTTTCCTGGTGTTATCAGATAATTTTTATGGTAATAGCTTACAATAAACGGTATTATCATAACCATGCTGTGGAACGGAGGCAAACTAAGCGCCCATTGTATTTAATTAATTTAATAGCGAATACTTAATGAAACTGTCACTAGGCCAGTATTTAAAATACCCTAGGTTGTCGCTCACGCACTGAGCCAAGCTGATTAACAAACTAATAATAAAGACTTGTTTTTATTAAAAAGCGGATATTACATGTTTCAAGGATTTTATTCTTTTGAAAACATCTACAAGTAATATAAATGTAATTTTTAACTTATATAATAAAAACAATACACTGTAATACGTCATCCAAACTCAGAAGCACCCCAGAGTATTAGGTGACCCTCGCAACTCACTCGCGCTGACATGGGCCGCATGCTTAACAGTTGAGTCGACCACGAGGCCTTGGTCTACAAACGGAAAAGTTTTTAAACTGTATAACTTTGGTAATTTTTACTGACATATTTTTTGCTACGATTATTCCTTGTAAGTAAAGGCCAAACACGACGTAATTTTGTCACTTCTAAAGAAATGGAAAAGACAACAGTCATTAAATATCGATTTACGATTTTTATTAAATATTGAAATACTTACGTCAAGTTTGCGCTCTATTTCTTGGAAAAAAATTCTCGGTAAAACGTTCTTTTACACAACAAATTTACTTTTACAGACCAAAGTCTTGTAACTTATCTGGAAGGTAGGTAGGTCAGCGCATGTGAGTTGCAAGCGTCGCTTATTCTTCTGAGATGCTTCCGAACTTTGATGAGATATAATTCACTTCTTTTTTACTTTGACAATTAATTAGCAAACATATGAGAGAAATATTATATACGATTTTCTTTAAGTATGAAAAGCTCCTATTTATAGATAGAATCCTATCTAGGGAATTTCTAAGAAAAGTTTCTTGTTTGCAGACGCTAAACGACGATATTTCTTATGTTGGTAACGTGATTCTTGAGAGGTTGATGTAAATATTAAATATGTAGTTATAAAATATCTTTGCGGGTGAGTGGGAGAACCGAAGGCCTTGGGATCGATCACCGAGAGCACCAAGAACAGAAGATTTTTAAGGTTGAGTTTCTGATTCCTTCAAGTCTCCAAGTTGACTCAGTCGAAGGAAATGGGTATTTATGGTTGGTGAGTCTGTCTTTAAATCCTTATAAGCAAATTAAAGTACTGATTGTCAGCGTGTCCTATAAACTATTACAGTAGAGCGTCAAATTTCCTAAAGATTTTTAAGATTGAGTTTCAGACTTTTCCAAGTCTCCAAGTTGACTCAGTCGATGGAAATGGGTGTTTAGGGTTGGTGAGTATGTCTTTAAATCCTCATAAGTAAATTGAAGTACCGATTGTAAGCGTGTCCTATAAACTATTACAGTAGAGCGTCAAATTTCCAAAAGATTTTTATGGTTGAGTTTCAGACTTTTCCAAGTCTCCAAGTTGACTCAGTCGATGGAAATGGGTGTTTAGGGTTGGTGAGTATGTCTTTAAATCCTCATAAGTAAATTAAAGTACTGATTGTGGGCGTTTCCTATAAACTATTACAGTAGAGCGTCAAATTTCCAAAAGATTTTTAAGGTTGAATTTCAGACTTTTCCAAGTCTCCAAGTTGACTCAGTCGATGGAAATGGGTATTTAGGGTTGGTGAGTATGTCTTTAAATCCTCATAAGCAAATTGAAGTACCGATTGTGAGCGTGTTCTATAAACTATTACAGTAGAGCGTCAAATTTCCAAAAGATTTTTATGGTTGAGTTTCAGACTTTTCCAAGTCTCCAAGTTGAATCAGTCGATGGAAATGGGTATTTAGGGTTAGTGAGTCTGTCTTTAAATCCTCATAAGCAAATTGAAGTACCGATTGTAAGCGTTTCCTATAAACTATTACAGTAGAGCGTCAAATTTCCAAAAGATTTTTATGGTTGAGTTTCAGACTTTTCCAAGTCTCCAAGTTGACTCAGTCGATGGAAATGGGTGTTTAGGGTTGGTGAGTATGTCTTTAAATCCTCATAAGTAAATTGAAGTACTGATTGTGGGCGTTTCCTATAAACTATTACAGTGGAGCGTCAAATTTCCAAAAGATTTTTAAGGTTGAATTTCAGACTTTTCCAAGTCTCCAAGTTGACTCAGTCGATGGAAATGGGTGTTTAGGGTTGGTGAGTATGTCTTTAAATCCTCATAAGTAAATTGAAGTACTGATTGTGGGCGTTTCCTATAAACTATTACAGTGGAGCGTCAAATTTCCAAAAGATTTTTAAGGTTGAATTTCAGACTTTTCCAAGTCTCCAAGTTGACTCAGTCGATGGAAATGGGTATTTAGGGTTGGTGAGTCTGTCTTTAAATCCTCATAAGCAAATTGAAGTACCGATTGTCAGCGTGTCCTATAAAGTATTACAGTAGAGCGTCAAATTTCCAAAAGATTTTTATGGTTGAGTTTCAGACTTTTCCAAGTCTCCAAGTTGACTCAGTCGATGGAAATGGGTGTTTAGGGTTGGTGAGTCTGTCTTTAAATCCTCATAAGTAAACTGAAGTACTGATTGTGTCCTATGAACTATTACAGTAGAGCCTCAAAATTCAGAGTCCCGATTTTCCGATCTTCCGTTAAATTCGAGCCTATTACTATTTTAGACTACTGTATTTTATATATTTGAAAAGAAATTCCAATTATGTACTGTTAGACAATGCACCATCGCATCCCGATAAGATCAACTTCATTCGATAATATCCATGATTTCTACCCGCAAATATTATGACCCTAAACCTGCTGATGAATCAGGGTGTCTGGAACGTAGGGAAAATAATACTCGTTACATTTTACAATCCCTCTTTGAAGGGAAAGGAAGCATCGTAGGCTTTCTAAAATAAATTACAGTTAAGGAAGAAACTATTACAGTTACTGGGTACCCGAATCATGAAACGAGATAAAAGGATAAACAATCCTGAATCATAATAAAGCTGTTGACTGAGTTGTTGATCCACTAGAGGAAACAGATTTGACATTTCTTATGCAGTAGCTTCAAAGTTGTGAAAATATTGATGATACGGACGTAAGTGAATGGGCGAGTAGATTGGGTAACGATAGCACATTTTACGACTATTAAAGTGATACAAGAAACTCTGAACGCAGTGATGACAACAATAAAGATGAAGGTTCGACCGAGAAAGTACAAGAAAGGAAAATTAGACACGGTGAAGAAACGACCGCCTTGAAAAATACACTACGCTATATTGAACAGAAAGACACGCCAACAGATGTGCTTTTGCTAAGACATCGACGCGACACCGTAGCACGAAAACTCTCTCATAGACAAACGCAGAAGACACACGGCTTTTTCCAAAAATGTAGCAACCGTGATAAGCAATGTATTACAAAGCAACATTAAATATATGTATTACTGTAATCAATAAAGTTCTATAAACGTATAATTTAAATAAGTGAAACCTCTCAACCACAAATGACTTTTTATTTGATTTAAAACCTTTAATAAAAGAAAAAGTCATTTGTGGTTGAGAGGTTTCATTTATTTAAATTAAACATTACGCCACAGTTGTTTTATACAGTTATATTCTATAAACGTACTTTGTGCCTTCTTAACAGTAGGCCTATTAGGGTTCATTAAAACTCCTATTTTTTTAATGGAAAGGAACATATTTCTGTGTAATCCGAGTTTTCGTAGATCCGAAGAAGTTTCGGTACCAACTACCTCGAATTATATAGACTCGATTGTATTTAATTCTGGCTTTAAAATAGTTTTTTAGCAGAGATATGGCTTCACGTACCCATACTTTGAAATAGGCCTAGTCTTTATTAGAGCAACACGCAGGTATCTGCTAGTTCTCTCCTTACGTAAGTGGGAGGGTTGGTGGAATATTGTGAATAAATATTCTCCTTGTTCTTGGAGAAAGGGGAAATTATAGCCCGTGCGGTCGAGTAGCTTATCCAGAGTAACCCTCCCGAAGTCCCCCCCCCCACCACTGTCCTGTGCACTTGCAGATCATACGGAACAAAAATCCCTATAATTAGTTAGTAACATTTTAATATATATATATATATATCCTAAAATAGCCTATATAAATTCTTGAAATCTAAAAACCTCCCAGAACTACATAGAATCATAGGCTATTTTTTCCTCTTATTTCAAGTTTAAAAAAATATTTTCAATAAATATTTGGTAAATGTCAGGTCTAAGGGAGTTTTGTTTATAAAATAAATATGGAATATAGTCTATATAATTGCCTTGCTGACTATTTCAGTTTGACCTGAGACAAATACATGTGACATTATAAGAACTTGGCAACGTCCAATAACATGAATTATACACAACAATTACATTACAGATAAAATCAAAACTCGAAGGACTATTACAGGCGTATGATTCGATATCCTTTTTATGTTGGCCACTAATAGTGCAAGCAATTGCTACCTACTCGATACGATATCGATTTATTTGGTCGATGAACCTATCGGTCAACGTTTGTGAAAAAACGATACGCATCAATTACAAGTGGACGAAGCCAAAGTTAAGTGCCCGCTCTAATTGTCAACATTCGTCTCCAACGGCGGGCATTTGTCATCGAGAACACGTTTCGAGCGAGGGGGCGGAACCGCATGGCGGAGATCCAAGGAAATTTAATGTCGCGAGTCAGCTGGGCCCACAATTTATTGCATCGAATTTACAGTTGGCAATCGTGTAGCAACATCTGCAACCGAAAAAATTCGCGAGTTTTAAGTTCGGTAGAAAAGCAGTTGGAAACAAGTACGAAACAAAGGTTGGCGGAACCGGTATTCGGGGCTCATAAATATTTATACTTGATGAGTGTGTGTGTGCGTGCGTGCGTGCGTGTGTGTGTGTGTGTGTGTGTGTGTGTGTGTGTGTGTGTGTGTGTGTGTGTGTGTGTGTGTGTGTGTGCGTGCGTGCGTGCGTGCGCGCGCGTGTGTAAGTGTATATATATATATATATATATATATATATATATATATATGTGTGTGTGTGTGTGTGTGTGTGTGTGTGTGTGTGTGCGTGCGTGCGCGCGCGCGCGCGTGTGTGTGTGTGTGTGTGTGTGTGTGTGACATTATTATATTTATTTCACATAAAAGTATATTACATTTCAACAACAATTTTATTTTTAAACGTATAAACTTATGTTTACATTTCTGATTGTTTATATACTTTATAGTATAAATGTATTCTGTGGTGCTCTTCAGTTTTCATTTATTTAAATATTTCTTTTTTTTACGTACTTAACGGAATAAAATTGCAAAAGCTATATTTAATTACATTTTTAAAAAAACAAAACTTTTTAAAGGAAGGTAGGCCTAATTAGTGGTAACATAAATCAAAAATTTGTAAGTCAATTCCTACTTGGGTTAAAAAATAAATTCGATTTTACTAATTTTTTAATAAATAAACTTGAAAAAAACTTGAGTAGATGAATAAAGAGTATTTTATTAACGACTGATAATTTGAACAAGATATAGGCCTATAAGAAGAGTGTGAATAGAAGGAATTGAAAAAAATACTTATGATAATTTTACGGTGACGTACCTAAAACTAAAATTTTATAATCGTACAAAATAGCAAAATAAAAACTTTTAATAGTAATAGGTTAATATAATTAGGTTAATTGAAGTGGGTTAGTATGTAATGATCGTAGTATTAGTAGTTGCAAATCACTGATGAAGCCGACATCATAGTCGAAACTTGCTGTATGTAATAATGAACTAGTGTGTATTGAGATTATCAGTGCACTCTTTTAATATTTACCGTTGTGTATTGTTTTTACTAAGCTCTAATTAATTTAAAAATAGGCTATGTAATGAGTTTAGTATCATGTCTTCAAAATACAGATGTACATCATAAGCAATGTTGTTTCTTTGCGATTGTTCTGTTCATGTCAATGCTTTACGCTTCTTTATCTCTCTGCCAATAACAACCTTCGTCGCTATGTAGGCCTACGGCGCCCCGTTCTCTAAGCTCTGAAGAAATCTTATACATTTAAGTTTTCGTATTTTCAAACCTGTTATAAGAGACCAAACATGCAAGATGATTGTACTTCAGCCTTGGCTCGATTTTTTTTTAAATTTTAATATTGTTCGGTGTAGCCTACATCGAGAAATAAGGGATGTTTTTCTTAGAGTTATTTGAGACAAATATTAATTGATTTCCTATATAAAAGCTATTGTTGTTGTATTTGAATAAATTCTTGTTATTTTTAATGTCACAATATATTACATGTTACAACATTTGTTTTACTATAAAATATACATGTGGGAAATAAACAAGCAATATTAAAATTATTTAATTCGCCCTCAATACAAAGATTACACAGTAAAAACACAAAATGCAGGAAACGGAATGCAAGAAATTTGTTTCGGATCGCTTTAAATGCTTCTGTTTTGGCCAAACTGTTTTCTCCGGGTAAAAATATTTACGCGGGGTTAATTTAAGTGAAAAATGCCGCCCGCGTACCTGTATATCTGTCAGCATTGCCAAATTGTAGTCGTCTCGTTTGGGGAGATCAAGGGCCGCATTCCGCATGGATTCCACCAACTAATTGCGCCATCTTACTCGGAATGAAACACTCCTGGTTCGTTTCAAGAGATGAAGGGGACGTCCCCTTCCGCCCAATGATAGATTATTGGAGCTCTCTTATCTAGACGGAGTTTTATTCCCAGTGACACATAACACACGGTCCTCATAATAAGCGCACGCGTGAAATAGCTTTAAATTAATTTCACATCCATTGGGCTTGAATTATTGTTATTTTTGTGTGGTGGTTCTGTAAATAGTGGGGGAGATTAAATTTATTAGGTTTGAAAATTAATGAGCAACCTAGTAATTTATTAGTTCACCCGCATTATCTTTCCAATTTTGAATGATAATTTGGACATGAACTGTTCACTTGACACTAAATGTAAAATGTAGCTTATATATTTTTAGCATTAGTTTCTGGAGCTTTTGGTATGATGAGGTGGTGTGGTGGAGTTAGTGGTGTGGTGGAGATGGTGGTGTGGTTGAGGCGGTGGTGTTTTGGAGGTGGTGGTGGTGTGAAAAGGTAGTGGTGTGGTGGAGGTGGTGCTGTGATGAGGTGGTGGTGTGGTGGAGGTGGTGGTGTGGTGGAGGTGGTGGTGTGGTGGAGGTGGTGGTGTGGTGGAGGTGGTGGTGTGGTGGAGGTGGTGGTGTGGTGGAGGTGGTGGTGTGGTGGAGGTGGTGGTGTGGTGGAGGTGGTGGTGTGGTGGAGGTGGTGGTGTGGTGGAGGTGGTGGTGTGATGGTGGTGGTGTGGCGGAGGTGGTGGTGTGATGGTGGTGGTGTGGCGGAGGTGGTGGTGTGATGGTGGTGGTGTGGTGGAGGTGGTGGTGTGGCGGAGGTGGTGGTGTGGTGGAGGTGGTGGTGTGGTGGAGGTGGTGGTGTAGTGGAGGTTGGGTGTGGTTTAAGTTGTGGTGCAGTGGAAGTAGAGGTGTGGTGGAGATGGAGTTGCGGTGGAGATGGTGTTGCGGTGGAGACGGTGGTGTGGTGGAGGTGATAAGTGTGGTGGGGTGGGGTGTAGTGAAGGTGGTGGATGAGGATTTTGTCAAATAATAATTACCAATAAATAATTTATGTTTTTTTAACATACAAGGTTTAAATAAAATATATATATATATATATATATATATATATACACCATGTGTATAACTAGCTGGAAAAGAATATTATTTGCCGAAAAAATAAAATAATTGCACATGTACTCTACATAATTGTTCTTGTTACTGATACTATTATCATTATTAATGCATCGACTTCCGAAGGTGGTTTATACGTTATCGAAACGTTCATTAGATTGAACTAATGAGTAGATTGTAATTGTATTATCTAATTGGGTTTGTTATTCTTTCAACATTACCCAGCTGTGTGTTAGGTTATGTTTGGTTAGGAATTGTAGGTTAGGTTAGATCATGGCAAGGTTAGGTTAGGATACAATATGGCCTACATTCTTAAGATACCTAAATTACAAGAAAAGTGATAGTGAATATTATGATGCGATGATGATGGTGATGTTGACTTGGGGTTGTAATTATCATATATTTTACGGTTACCATTTTATACTTCCCTTAAAACCCCAAATCAACCAATGAGATTTAGTGTAGCATAGCCCAATGGGATGGAGGAAAACAAACGATTCTTGCTTGCTTTCTAACGGCCGGGACGGAATAATTTAAGCGGTTTGATCGAAATCCAAGAATTCAGATATTTTTCACTAACGTCAACTGCATTCCGGCCGAGTTCGTTTAGATGAATCATTCTTAAGGGACCCAAGCATAATAGCTGGCATTTATTTAATACACGCTTGTATAGCAGCCTCTGTTTGCATAATTATTTGTTTTGACCGTGAGCCAAGTCATAGAAATAGACTCTACCGTATGAAATACATCACGCTAGCCTGTGCAGCCGATTCATTGCGGGATCGTTTAATTGTTGAGAACAATAATTACATTGTTGCAAGACGGAACTACATGTTTGCGTATACGTGGAAATTTACGAAATTGCTTACTTTCATAAAGAAACATTAATTGGTCTATGTAAGTTGTCTGAAAAACTGACAGCTATTAAAGATCTAGAGTCAAACCGTAATCATATTCTGCCTTGACAGGTTCGAAAGTTACCTTCCGAAACTACGTGTAGATTTACTAAAATATGTTTACTGAATTGCAACATTATTTCCTGCAGTCATAGTGATAAAAGAAGCAAAGTTACTCAGAAATATGTCATTAAACATATCTAATTTATTTCAAATTATACGCTACATTAAAAGAATTGAAAATTTTAAATAAAGAAAAGTTGTTTTACATCCATAATTTAATATTCCCAACAAACCGACGATTAAGAGACAAGAATAATGTTAAATATGTCTAATGTTTAAGGAACTTGAAACAGGTTTTGTTCTGTTTTACTCGTATATTTTTAATTCAGAAATTATAACTTAAATTCTGTGAAGATCGAAACTGACAGTTGTTAGACTGAATTATAAACACAGGTGTAATGTTGATTTTACTGAAAAATATTAGGTCGCTATTAAAACTTTTAAAAAGTAGACCTTTCAAATACTGCAGGTAGTTAAGAGACTACAACATTCAGCGCTAGCGTCGAGTTCAGGCTATTAGGCATCTGATACCATAGTTTTTACCCTTTAATTGGGAGTGTTCGTTTCAATAATAATTTTGTATTTTGTGCCGATTTAACAAATTGTTAAATAATGTGTACATTAAATTTGTTAAACATTTATTGAAATGCTATATTTTAATTTTAAATGTGAAAAATATTTCATTTCAAATGAACCCGATTAATTAAAAACGGTTGAAATTATCAAATTTCTGGATTAATTAGAAAGTAAACCGTCGATAATAAATTAAACCTGGTTTTTATGTTTAGAATTGCCCAATTAAAAATCCAATGTATTATATATATTTTTTTTAAAGGAAATATCATCTGTCCAATCGGACATGCGGGTAGTTGGAACATACATTTACTAAGTTTACGCCTTACCTCATTAATAATAAATGTTAGAACATTAACAGGTAAATACATCAGGTGCTCAAGTTTCAATAGCTTTTTATCAGTAAAAAATATGTAATAGTGTCTGAAGCACAATTCAATGTATAGCTCTGCAACAATGTAAAAACAGCTGAGCGGTTAAAACCACAGTAAATATGTTGGACCCAAATGTAAACAACAAAACCTTGCCTTTCGACGATTAAATAACACGATAATACAGCATAAACGTTAAACAACACTTGAATAACCTGCTGAAAATTAACAAGAAGTGACGAAATAACAAAACTATAGCAACATCTGCTCTGCTTTATTAGTATTAACATTATTATACTATCAACCTTGGAAGTTGGTTTCATTAGGTTGAACTAATGAGTAGAATGTAATTGTCTAATTGGATACGTTATTATTCCTACAGAGCCCAGTTGGAGGTTAAGTTAGGTTTGGTTAGAAAGTGTAGGATAGGTTAGGTTACCGTTGGGAAACGTTAGGTTATCGTTAGTATAAGTCAGGTCATGGTTAGGTTAGTAAGAGCAGGTTAGGTTAAGATAGGTTAGCGTTAGGATAAGTCAGGTCATGGTTAGGTTAGTAAGAGTAGGTTAGGTTAAGATAGGTTAGGTTAGGTTAGCGTTAGTATAAGTAAGGTCATGGTTAGGTTAGTAAGAGTAGGTTAGGTTAAGATAGGTTAGGTTAGGATAAGTCAGGTTATCGTTAGGATAAGTTAGGTTAAGTTAGTAAGAGTAGGTTATGTTAGGATAGGTCAGGTTAAGTTATCGTTAGGATAGGTTAGGTTATCATTCGAATAGGTTAGGTTAGGTTAACGTTAGGGTGAGGTTATGGTTAGGTTAGGTTATTCTAATGGATACAGAACTGCAGAGTAACTCATTATCCAGCCATACATTTTCCAGCACAACACAAATATGCTAACCTATTTTGTATAAATCAAATAAAATTCAGAACCAGGTGGATTATAATCCCGGAATTCATTTTGTGTACTTTATTTCAAAGTTTTAATATGAACTAGCAAGTGGGTTTTATTAAAAATAAATTAATTTTTAACAAATTTGAGATTAGAGTAGTATGAAAACGAGTTTTTAACATCAAAACTCAAAAAACTGTATTGAAATAGGTTTTACGGACCTAAAAGTCAGGAAAGGTTTTGGAACTCTATATAGGCCTACAGGAAGAGATGAAACTACTTTACATACACTGTTGTAAATAGTCAAGTTATTGAACATAAAATAACTAGTTGTTCGTCTGCTCATTCATAAAGATGAATAATTTCTGAGATGTAACTGCGTATCTCGAAAAATTATACCACACAGATAAATATAGATTTGGAGGCGTAAGTATTTCTATCGAGGATAACGACCTGCCGACGGTACCGATTGAGGGTGAGTAGCAACCCTCTTTACTCGGTCGGGAGCAGGTCTCCAGACAAACCTTCCTACTCGCTATAAACCTTCCTCTTAGAACCTATCGTTATGCCCTTCCTTTGGTCCTTCGCAATTCTAACTAACCCTATTTTTTTCTTTCAAACGTATGTAACAGTTATACAATTTTGTATTACCCCAATAGAGAATACGTATACTTCATGCAAACGGCCCTGCACGCTAGAACAATTTAGATGTATTTAACTAACTTTGCATTTTGTGTTAAGTGTCCAGTGTCCAGGTTATAAAATAATGTATTCAATTTCTACTATTAGTTGACACTCTTCTTATATAGGCCTATATATATATATATATATATATATATATATATATATATATATATATATATATATTTGTGTGTGTGTGTGTGTGTGTGTGTGTGTGTGTGTGTATTGTTCAAATTTGTCGTTGTTATTAAAATATTTTTGTTCACCGACCCAAGTTCAAATACATTTTTCAAACAAAACTTTCTACATAAGGGGCAAGGTATACAATAAAGTTAATTCGTCCCATTTGGCTTAAAAAAGTGACAACATATGATTTCGTAGAACCGCTGATTTTATGTTACAGGTTATGTTGGTAGAACAGCTGTTTTTGCATAGGTTTCATTACTTTATTTATATTAATTGTAATTAATTAATAAAAAGTAACGAAAATAAAATTTACTTTATTGACCCAAGTAGGAATTGACCTCAATTTTTTTTTCATTTACATTACTTTATAAAATTACTTGTTTTTCTTTCACAGTTTTCCCATAAGTTAGGTAAAGAGAGTTTGTATCTGTGGGAGAGAGAGAGAAGTGTTTACTGCTAGGAACGTTTAACTGCTGCAGCACAACAGCGTCTACATGTAATAACTCCGGGACACTAAATAGTTTTACTGCTGGTACGGACAGGCTCCTCGTAAACACTGCGACTGAGTAAATAGTTACCCGCCTATATCGCAAAGTCAACCTGTTGATTTATGCAGCTCTGTTAAAATTTAAAGACTCTTACATCCATGTATAACTGCTTCTGTAATATTTTTATGTTAATCTTGACAATTTTGTAGAACTAGCCATTTAGAAAATACTTCCACAAACATTGGATCAATTTGGCATTATTTTCTTTCACATAAGTTACTCTAAAATATTATTACCAGAAAAGAAGTTATTTCGAGCTTTACAAACCATAAATAATGGTTAAAACTTATATTAGTTGTAGTCTTGAAGGAATACTGACGTTCTCAAGACATTATTCTTAAGTTAGGTTATGTTAGGTTAGCTTAGTTTGGGTTAGGATAGATTATACTATGTTAGGTTAGTTTAGTTTAGGTTATGTTAGGTTAGGAATTTCAAATGATTCATCACGAATGTCCACGTTATGTAATACTACATGAATATGTATCGAGGTAAGGTAGGTTGAGCTATGTTAGGTTCGGTCGGGTTGGTTTAGGTTAGGTTATTGTAAGTTACGATAGGTTTTGCTATGTTAAGTTAGTTTAGCTCAGGTTAGGAATTTCAAATTAATCTTCACGAATGGCCACGCCATGTTATACTATATTTATATATATATATATATATATATATATATATATATATATATATATATATATATATATCCGTGCAGGAAAGATTAAATTATTTTTAAAAAAGAAAAATTAAGATATTAACTTCAAAGGAAATTTTCAATCGTTATTACAATATTTTTTATCCATCCCCTCAGGTTCAAATACATATTTTTCACACTTGTAGAGGATGGAAATTTATGTAATAAAGTTTTTTTCAAATATAAATTCAATAATTAAATTTAATTAATTAATTTTAGTTTTATATTGGAGAAAAACTTTTCACAAAAGGGGCAAGGTATGCAATAAAGAAATTTCGTCCCATTTGACTTAAAATAAGTAACAACATAAGATTTCATTAAACAGCTGATCTTATGTTATAGGTTATGTGGTAGCACTGCTGTTCTTAGGTTGTGTTACTTTATTTATATTAGTTGTAATTATTTAATAAAAAGTACCTAAAATAAAATATTTGTATTTTGACCAATTTAGGAATTGAATTTAAATTTTTGTTTGTTTATATCACTTGTTTACTTTGTGATACGAAATATTTATAACCTAATTCACATAGAATAAAAAACTGAGGAAAAATTAAATTTCCAAAATATATAACAATTGGACGTTTTCATAACCTATAATATTTGAAAAGCTTTTCAATATTATTTATTTAGTCACTAAGAGAAAATAGCTTAAATTAAGTTAAAGAAGTACTTAGGCTGGACTATAAGTTTCGATTGTATAAAATTTGGAGAAAACGAAAAAGTATTGATCCAAATGCAATTAAACTATTGGCTTGTCACTAAAGGCATCACAGAGGTAAATTCGAATTTAAAAAAATTATTTTTCTCAACTTTAAAGTTTTAATAGAAACTTTTGAATATTAACCCTGCGCGTTGTAAACAGACCTATTCGCTGGTTGCTGACAACTTGCAATCCACGCTGACGATGGTGAAAATCTGACTACAAAGCCAAGAAAAAAGAAAGTCAACTTCACCAACCTGCCATTACAAAGACAAATAATAAGAAACCATCCGACTGAAAGAATTTAATAGGCCGACTACAACAGTAGAACCACGCCTGCCAACTTACAGAAAGGAAAACAAAGGGAATTTTTAGTGCTGCGTTAAGAATGAAATCGTTTCTTTGCCCAGTTCAAATTAATTCTTGACGAGTTGTTAAAGGGAAAAAAATAAGGGAGAAGAAATAAAGACGGGCAGAGAGAGAAACTGTGCAAAGGAAAGAAGGGGAATGCGCGTCTCCCTTCTTCAGTAGCTGAAGCAGACGAGACAAATGATTGGAGCCCGGACGGACCGGGTTGAAATATTAATTACACTCGCGTCCGCAAAAACGCCGAAGGAAATATTTATATGGAAAAAGACAAGTCCGGAGGAAATTCTAGATCTGTGGCGGTATTGTGACAAACGCGTTGAATTTGTTTTTAAAGAAACACGAACAGCCGCACAAATACTTGCATTCCGGCGTCAGCGCTTCATTTCCGCATTCATGTGGCATCAATCGATTCTTTAATTCCGGTTTTGTAACCACACGGTGGCTTGAAGACGGATACTCAAGAATGTCAGTTTTGTAGAGGTACCATCAGTTCTGCTTGGATGTGATGAGCTGGCCGCTTTTTATGAACGTTACGACAGAGTTTAAAAGTGGTGTTAAAGGATGATACTACGGTTATTGAAAGTAAACAAAATGTGGCTTGAATTCAAGTGTCAGTTTTGTAAACATACCACCACAGTCAAGGCTATTCTGCTTTGATGTGATAAGTTGGCCGTTCATTATGAACGTTACAATCTTCGAGTTTAAATGCGGTCTTAAGGGACGATACCTCGACTTTAAACAGTTAAGGGAGAATCAGATGCATTTGGAAGAGCTTCATAGATAATTAACAAAATATGACAGAATTCCTTTTTCGGGAGATGAAAGCGAGAATCTTCTATTTAAGAAAATGCTGTAAGGCACCTAAGTAGAAGTAATAAATACACACAGAAAATAGGCCATTCCTGTCAGACGAATTTGTGTGTTTCTATCAATCTGTTTAAAATCTACCTAGACAGAGCCCTTAAAAACTTTAAGAGGAAATGTCGGCCGATGGGTGACGAAAGTGAAGGACCTATATGTGGTTCACAGTTTGCTGGTGACCAAGTTATATAGAAGCGGAGTACAGAGGTGACACCAGCTACTTATGCAGGAAATTTGTGGATGAATATGAGAAATGGGGCACGGAAAGCAAGATGGAGAAAACCCGATACATGGAAGCAACGAACTTAACACAAGTGGTGGAATCAGTAAACCGCATCCTCAGATACGCATCTGAGTAAGTATTTAGGGGTCACACTGTAACGTGTTAAAATGTTGACATAAATAATTATTTGTTTTATCTAAGTAAAATTGGCTCAGTTTTAAAAAAATTTTTACTTTTGAAAAAGTTCATTAGAAATATTTTAGTACGGATTTATGCTAAAAATACTGGTAACCAATCAAAGCCCTCTATTTTGAATGTGTAAAAACGGAGTATCAGTTGACCGACTCTGATAAATCCTGTGCGTTTAATTTGTTCTGACCCAGCCGTGGGTTGCAATTTCAGTCAGATTGTTTTCTTTAAACCGTATTAAATATTATTTTAAAACTAACTAAGCACATTACAAACCAAAATGGCGGTTACAACACTAACCAACAACGGAAAAGACCTTAGAGACGTTCAAAATAAAATATAGAATAGGAGAACAGCAATACGACAGCTACATCCAGTGTGTATGATACTTCAAAAAGCACAGAGTCGCGCGTTTCATACTTTTGTAAAAAGCATAGTCACGCATGCAGATAAAGTGTGAATACTAAACATAAGAAAGAGAGAGCGACTAAAGGCAACAAGAGATGATGCACTGGAAGATGTAAGAATGCTACGAGTGTAATGGAAAAATCGGAAATGACGATTCACGGAAAAATATAAAATGATACATCACTGGAGAGCAATATAGAGAAAAAAAATAGTTTTCTTGGTGCAGTCACACGAGGAAAATGAATGTAAACAGATTCCCCTTGATTATCTGGAAATGGAAACCGCAATAACGAAGGTGAAGAGGAAGAACTAGACGAGAGTGGAATGCAATAATAAATGAAGCCACCCAGAAACAGAAGATTTATTTCAAAATTATTTTGACAATATAACCTGTAGATTTAACGTAAGGACAAAAACCGCACAGGTTACAAGTAAGCATCATATCATCAGGATTGTTGAAGTAAATATACCTGCTCACTACCCGGATCATATAGAGGACGTTAATTAGCCTTGTGTGAGAAAGAATAGGGAAGGGTGGATGAGATTAGGTCATACTAAGGGAGCGCGTAATGATCCATGGTACTGGAGGTAAAAGAAGGTACAACTGTAGCATCCCTTGTTAGGAAGAAGAGTGTGGAACGGTACGTGGTATTATGTAGGGCTAAAGAGGAGAAATGGGCTAGCCTGAAGTAGTTGGGGTCCCAGTTTTTGGAAGTAATAAGTTGACTCTAATTAGAGTCTAATTTAAATACGTAAAAGTCTTGGAGAGTTTCTTTTAAACACTTTGAAAACCCACTGCTTCGAACACTTACTTGTAGAACCCTCTTCGGAAGGCCCGTCTTCTGAGATAACTGCTTCAAGTCCTTGGCGTCTGGATTGTGGTTGATCGCGAAGTACGACTTCATAGTTCGCAGCTGATGGTGCTTGAATGACGTCCTCATTCTTTTGGTCCTCTGATGGTGGCTGCCGTTGGCTCCTCCCATGCCCGGAGTTCCAGGACCGAAAGCCACGTCCAGATAGGCGTCTGCGTTTAGATCTGAAACGACAACATTTGTAATGAAATAGCCATAATGCTTCTTCGTTTTTATATTGCTACACCTGTGTACTCTAAAGTAAAAGGCGTGTGTGTGTGTGTGTGTGTGTGTGTGTGTGTGCGTGCGTGCGCGTGCGCGTGCGTATGCGTGTGTGTGTGTGTGTGCGTGTGCGTGTGCGTGCGCGTGCGCGTGCGTGTGTGTACAATAGAATCCCTACCTTAGAAAAGAGTGTTATTTGTATTCATTTAAAAAAGAAGGTCGAAAAGGAGAAATATACCCTGCATAATGAATAATATAGAAATACTTTGGGTAAAATAGAAAAACGTGTGTAACTGTAACTGTAAAAGAGACAGAGAGGAAGAGCGAGAGAGAGAAAAATCAAAGCAAAAGAGGAGGCTAGTTCTGTAAGAACAGTGTTTGAAGATCGAAGCACAGAATGAGGGCGAGAGAGAAAGAAAGATAAAATCTTTTTCTCAAGTTACTAATAAATAAGAGAATGTAATATCGACCATTATTAAGCATTCTCTTGTCCACATTAAAAGCTGTCGGTAGGGAAAAAAATGCTCATTTTCTAACGCTATAAAGGAAGTAAAGTTTATTCGAAATTCATTTACTAAAAATATCACTAAGAACATTACATAAACCCTTTTTAACATAACTGATTATATTCTGATTATATAACTGTGTGTGTGTGTGTGTGTGCATGTGCGTGTGCGTGTGTGTGTGTGTGTGTGTGTGTGTGTGTGTGTGTGTGTGTGTGTGTGTGTGTGTGTGTGTGTGTGTGTGTGTGTGACATAGAAAGAAGGGAGAAAGAGAGAGAGAGAGAGAGAGAGAGAGAGAGAGAGAGAGAGAGAGAGAGTTGGTCTGTGTGTGTGAGAAATAGAGGACACAGGGAGAATGAACGAAAAGCACAGAGAGAGAAAGACTGATTTTGTTTTATAATAATTTAAATAAACATTATTTTCAACGCGCATAACAACTATCTTATTCATGCCCATATCAAACTTTTTAGAATGACATTTTTGTTTCTTTTTAGGATTGCCAGATTTTGTAAGACAGATATCAACTTAAAGAAGGAAACCCCATTAAAGTTAAATACATTTGCAGTATATCACTATATGTAATATTATAAATAAATGGAATGAGCATGTTTATATTAGTATTACCGTATTAATATTGTATTACAAAATATATTCAATTCCTTCTATTAGTTCACACTCTCCTTACATAATAGGGCCTATATCTTGTTCAAATATTCAGTCGTTAATTAAATACTTTTTATTCGTCTACTAAAGTTCAAATACATTTTTTTTAAATTGTAGTGGATTACACTTGGTGTTAATACAGTTTTTTTAAATATCAATTCAATAATTTAATTTAATGAATTAATTCTAGTTTTATATGGGAGAAAAATATTTCACAAAAGGGGCAACGTATGCAATATAGTTATTTCGTCTCATTTGGCTTAAAATTAGTGATAACATATGATATTAGCTGATTTGATATTATAGGTTATGTGGTACAACAGCGGCTTAACGCATATGTCAAGTTGCTTTATTTATATTTCTCTAATTATTAAATAAAAAGAAACTAAAATAAAATGTTTCTTTGTTTACCTTAGTAGTAATTAACCTTATAGTTTTTTTGTTTATATTAACCTGTTTACAATTAACACAGCAAATAGAATATAATAGCACGTTTCCATGGAAACAACAATGGCTTTATGTATGGGTAGTATTATTGTAATCTCAAGGTTACGTGTTGAAACTAATGCACTCGGTTTAACATAGTAGTGTTGGTTCGTCAAACATTATCAGACGCGATTCGTCCAAACCATGGTTGTAAGTACAACATTAACAGCTGCAACCAGAGTTGTAATCATTGCTTTAATGAACGCAATGTTCACGAGAGTTGGGCGTAAGCGTTAACACGACCGCGCTCGGTCGATATCATGGGATCAGAGTTTTCAACGAGCCTGCAAAGGGGGGCTATTTGCAAACGGTAGCAAAATTCACTTGATTATGAATGCCGAGAGATTACACAACGTAATCCGGCTGTAGGGTGTTTAAAAACACAATCAGATTACGTGAGCGCGCCCAATCGCTTCTCTGTCGGCTTATACTATAAGCCCGAATATGCCACCAAATTAATTGGCAACTGTCACAAGTCACGTGCACAAGCGGATTTCCGACTCCTGATTGGACAAATCCTCTGCCGAACGTATGCACCCCTCCCACGTTTCGGTCCCACACAGTATTCCACGAAATGCTTATGAAATATTGTTATTAATGTCATGTCGGAGTCATTTTTAACCGTAAGAGAATGTTTGGTTTTCCCGAAAGCTCTATTCCCAGAAAAACGACTCCTTTAAAGATATTTAATGTAAACATTAAAGGTGTATCAGTCCAGAAACTAGATGTAAGGAGTTTCTAACAGTTTATAGTGAAGTTATGTTGTGGACATGTTTTTGTCCATATCCTATCCTAAATCATCTTAGTTATATCTTATACACATAATTACTCACAGTTTTAAGGTTAGCTACATAATAATGATACAACAGTTAAGGTGCAAGTAAACTTTCATACTCCTTACATAATAATGATACAACAGTTAAGGTGCAAGTAAACTTTCATACTCCTTACATAATAATGATACAACAGTTAAGGTGCAAGTAAACTTTCATACTCCTTACATAATAATGATACAACAGTTAAGGTGCAAGTAAACTTTCATACTCCTTACATAATAATGATACAACAGTTAAGGTGCAAGTAAACTTTCATACTCCTTACATAATAATTATACAACAGTTAAGGTGCAAGTAAACTTTCATACTCCTTACATAATAATGATACAACAGTTAAGGTGCAAGTAAACTTTCATACTCCTTACATAATAATGATACAACAGTTAAGATGCAAGTAAACTTTCATACTCCTTACATAATAATGATACAACAGTTAAGGTGCAAGTAAACTTTCATACTCCTTACATAATAATGATACAACAGTTAAGGTGCAAGTAAACTTTCATACTCCTTACATAATAATGATACAACAGTTAAGGTGCAAGTAAACTTTCATACTCCTTACATAATAATGATACAACAGTTAAGGTGCAAGTAAACTTTCATACTCCTTACATAATAATGATACAACAGTTAAGGTGCAAGTAAACTTTCATACTCCTTACATAATAATGATACAACAGTTAAGGTGCAAGTAAACTTTCATACTCCTTACATAATAATGATACAACAGTTAAGGTGCAAGTAAACTTTCATACTCCTGACTAATCACCTGATTCATAGATAAACTAGTTTCCTCAATACACTCAGATATTACATCTAACATATATTTACATTTAGTCCCATACAAGTTTAGCATCTGGAACCTTTCATGGTAACCTCGCAAAGTTTACGTAATATTCTACCTTTTTCTAAAAATAAAACTCATTCTTTCACTAATTTTACACTACTTAACTAAGTGAATACGTAATTACTTACTTGCTGGCGCGATTCAAAATGATCGTTTCTTTTTCGAAGCTAACCTTCTACTACTGAGTTACTACTGAGTAGAAGGTTAGCTTCGAAAGAGAAACGATCGTTTTGAAACGCGTCAGCAAGTAAGCAATTACGTATTCACTTAGTTAAGTAGTGTAAAATTAGTTTAATCAGTGAATTCAAGATGATTACATCAAGAAACTTCATTGTTTCAATTCCTTCTATTAGTTCACACTCTCGTTATAAAGGCCTATATCTTGTTCAAATTTTCATTCGTTAATAAAATTAATTAGATCCTAAATATATTATAGCATGAATATTTAAAAATACTTTTTCTTCAAAATGTTTCTAAACTTGTCGATATTCCACAATCGCCCCTACCTTCGCTAATTCACACTCGTTAATCCAACTTGCTATTCAGTTACTATTAAATTCATTCTTTTAGTTCACACTTTCCTGTACCAATTTTCAATCGTTAATAAAATACTCTTTATTCATTCACTACAGTTCAAATAAATTTTTAAGACTTGTAGTGGATGACAACTGATGTTATTACAGTTTTTAAAAATTTTAATTCGTTAGTCAAATTTAGTAATTGATTGATTTTAGTTTTATATGGAAGAAAATCCTTTCACAAAAGGGGCAAAGTATGCAATAAGTTATTTCGTCCCATTTGGCTTAAAAAACGTTATAAAATATGATTTCATAAAACAGCTGATTTTATGGTATAGGTTATGTGATGGAACAGCGGTTTCAACGCAAAGTTTGTGTTACTTTGTTTATATTCATTAGAATCATTAAATAAAAGTAACTAAAGTAAAATTTGTTTTTGTTGATCTAGAAATAAATTGACTTTAAAAAGTATTGTTTTTTTAGACACAAATCTAAAAATGAGAAATTTCATTAAGGAAGGTTTAAGGAGGCTGATGTAACAAGGTTATACCTGTTTCAACCAGAGATTGTAACATATTAGCAGGTAATTCAGATCATATTACAGGTTAGGTATGTTTCAGGTGAGAGGTGATGTCATGAACCCACTCTATACCTTCTACCAGGGGTTTGTTGCCCCCCTCTTACCCTAATTATCCATTTTAAGCATTTTTGAAACTTCATACGAGGAAATATCCTCTGATCTAAAAAGACAAACAAAATTTTATGCTGGTTTTAATCATTTAATGTGAGTAATAACATTAAATGATATCTTTTGAACAAAATAACAGTTTTTTACAATTTTCAACGCTTTTAGCCATATCTTTAATAATTTTATTTTAGATGTTGGTATGACTGATATAAACCAGGTGTAGTCATATCATTTTTATTACTATAAAATTTATTTGTCACGTTAAATACAACAAATATATTAATCGTTATATTTAATAAAGTGCAGTTGATTTTTGGAAAATCAGAAACCCAACAACAGTCTCATTTGAGAAATTCAACAAAGTTTTCTTTACACTTGCTAGGCTCTTTTAACTGTCGCCTACAATTACACGTAATCTGTTAACAGCGTGCGCTGAAGTTCTGCGGCACCCTGTGAGGTGTTGGGGGTTATCAGTAGTGACAGGATGTCAAAGCCAGTAGATAGCGCTGTCAGCATTCCACACTAGTCACTCCGCGCCGGCCTGTCCATCACAGATGCAACTCTGGCAAATTAATCTATTCTAAATTAGATACATATTGCAAATTTTTCCGTAAATTGCCAAGATTATAATTTTCAAAAATTAGTATTGTAATGTCTCAAATTTAAACTGATAAAAGGATTATGACTTAATGAGAGTATATTTGTGTGTGTGTGTGTAATAATATGTGTATACTTGTGTATCAATGAAAAAATAAGAGAAATACAAATACAAGAACAATTTATCGAATTATACAATTTAAAGGTTTTCGTTGGTAAACAGAAAAGTATAGGCTATATTCTGCAAACTCAGAAAAACCTTGAAGATAGATATAAAGAGCACTTTTGTGCTTATGAAAAACCAGACATACATAAATCGATATTCGCTAATCATGGTATCAATAAAAAGCATATATTTCTTAATATAGATAATATGACACTCATCAAAAAAATAACAAAGGCTTAAGAATAATTATTTATGAAGCTTTAGAAATATACAAACATAACATCAATAAAAATTAATCAACTAACAGATACAAATAAAATCAAAATTTGACACTATATTCAATGTACAGTATGTAATGTTAACGTAGCAAATTAATGACAATTTTATAATAGATTTGGCAACACTGTTTGTGGGATCTAACACTTGTATGTTTAACATTCTTTATTATCCTGATGATGTTGGTACTGTTTGTCAACAAAAAGCTTTGAATTGTTTAATTCAATAAATTATTTTTGTATCTCTTATTTTTTTCATGTATATATATATATATATATATATATATATATATATATATATATATTAAATAGGGTGATATGTTTTCTTGTAATATAGTTAATAAATCAAAAATATTTCAAAAACAAGAATACTTTTAATGCATATATTATTCTTCATGCATCAACTGTTAGGTTC